>JAEQBH010006888.1:0-129334 GCA_016808115.1 Tetrastigma voinierianum | reverse complement strand
ACCATTTCAACACAATTTATACCAATATCTCAATTATGCATATATTCTCAAATTTGCCTCATACCACATGTTATTCGAATTTTGATCAATAACACAAAATTAGCTCACTTGGGCTAATCACCGATTCCATTTCAATAGCCTACACTCTGATTATGTTTTATATAATTTTGGCATCATGTTAACACATTAAGTTCGTATTAACCTATTAATTTCCACACAACTCAAGCCATTAACTGAAACAATTTCATGCACGCAACATGGACGTTTTTTGGTCAATTCATTTCAACAGTGTATTTTATGATTCTGACAGGCCGATGGGTGTCAGTGGCGACACTCTTAAACGATGGTTCCACTTTTTGAAACCGAATTCCATGGCCAATTTCGGCCTCATACACATCAAAACACAATTTATTGCATAAATTACACCACAAGTTAACAATCCAGCAGTCCATGTTTGCAACAGACTCCAAAATTTCCACAATTTGGTCCCGAGTTTTAGGACCGATCTTGTACTCTGACCTCAAATCAACTAAGCATTTACAAAGCACTTAAACAGAGGTGTCGGTGGTCAAAACTCCTACCTCACGGTTACATCGAAAATCCCAGCCCAGTTCTAACACGCGTAGCCATCGCTGCGTAGAACCACTTTGCTTCTTGACCCCGAAAGAAATCCGGCCCGATTAAGTGGCAGAGTCAGAAGGGTCACGCTCTCTTTCTAAAAACCCTCCATTTTAATCATTTCTCTCCCTTCTCTCCTCTTTGCGCGTGCAGTAGAAATGAGAAGAAGCTCTCCTTTTTGTCTCCACTTTGCCACATGTCCACCCCACTGGTGGTTGAGAGGTTTTATCTACTTTCGACCCGACCACTGACTTTTCTACCCAATGGCATGTGCCATGTGTCCACGTGGGCCCCACCTTGAGCTCAGAAATTGACAACCGATTAGCGACCTGTGGCACCTTGTGAGCCACATTCAAAATGCTTGGTATTGACCTGCGGCTCGTTTCCTCGAAAAACGTGCAAATTCCGAATGTCTCAGAATTCGATGAAAATCGACGAAGTAACTAGATTTCACGAGATGACTTCAACGGTGAAGTCCGTTCATCATCCAAGATCTAGAAAAATTTAGTTTTTGAAATTCACGATTTTGCTTACTTTTGAAGGTAGATTTTCTCAGTTACTTACATACACTTTTACTTCCTTTCTTTATGGCGTATACTAGTATCCGCACTTAGCCTTTGCTATGATTCTCATCATGTCATATATTGCACCATCTCATTTGCGTATAGTTGTCATTTTGGCACATGTTTTATTTTTGCATAAACCAGAAGTGGATCTGGAAGCGCATGTTCAGAAGGTCTTATCCATGTGGGAGCAGGTGATCTCTATCTCCATGTGTTAAACGGGACCTTTGTAATGATCCCAAGCGGGATCTATGTCCTTGAGCCGAAGCAGGCCTGATATCTATAAAATGTATGTTGTAACATTTGTGTCCATGGCGTCTTTATCAATCTAACTACCGATCCTTAAGTAGACGTCCGGTTTTATTATGTTTTTTCTTTAACAATCTTTCAAAGTATTAGAAAAAGATATCTCATATACATGAATAACTACGTATCATGGCATGCTTATGGAGATATTCATTATCAAATAATCTCTTATAACTTGTTCGCGCACTTTTCATATAACAAAATTATACGTGTATTCTCTTTAGCTTTCATAACACATGTTATCATGCTCATATCACTATGATGCATTATTTCATACTCTTGATACATTTATATAACTACATTCAATTTGCAACCATTTATGCACAGACAAATTGAAGCAACTCCTAAGTCCATTTCAACTACAATTTTGACCTATAAACGAGATTGTTAGAGAAAGTGATCTTCTAACTCAATATACCCCTATGTCTTAAGAGTTCTTGGTTTAAAAGTGTATCAATTGGACTTTTAATTTGGGAGATATGATTAACAATTATTTGCTCTTAGACCAGGTTTCAGGAACAAAATATGGAATTGTGTTCTATATTTGAAAATTTTATGGGAATGATAGAGATAATTTGACCATAATTTCTCATAGAAAGTTGTTCTTCGGATGTCTGGATTTAATACGAGAATTTGAATCACCTCATTTGGACTAATATAACTCAGAAGTTATGATTTAATATTCAATTACTCCGATTCGGGGGCATTATGAGGCCGATTTGGGGACATAATTGTTCCCACTTAAATTTAACAATTGTACCCAAATGAGGTCCAAATTTGGATATAATTATTCGAGTTTTTTCTAAAAAGTCTAATTTACTCATTAATTTGAATTACTCAATTTGGATAGGTAGAAACTCCAACTTATGGCTAAATACCAAAGCGTTACGTAACCCAAAACTTTATCAAGGGTGATGAAACAGGCCTCCTTTGGCCAATTTTAACGGCAATTTTCAATGGATCCCAAATTTGCATACACTTATTTCAAGAATATTTGTTTATCTAGAAGTGTCGTTTACCTAGAAATTTGAATCACTCAATTTGAATGAGTGATGGCTATGTTATGGCTAAAACAAAAACATGGGTTTAAAAAAAAAAGGGACAACGTCTCCTCTAAAACCCAACATTTTCTCTATACAAATTTTTTAAATAATTGAGGACCCATGACCAAGCAAACAAAGATTCTACGCAAAAAGAGGTATCCAAACCTCCAAACAAGTATCATAAAATCCATACACAATCTCACCAAGTTCAACAATTCCATACCTGATTATACCAAATTTCATACATATCCTTTTGATTTCTTCTTCTCCTTGACTTCTCTTATTCCGCTACCTCCTCTTCTTCTTCTCTCTTTATTACTCTTCTCTCTTTCTCTCTTTTCCTCTTCTTCTTCCTCTACGTAAAAGCCCTACCAAAATGGGATATTTTGGGTCTTAAGATAAGGCCATGTTTGGCCTTATCCAATTTTTGACATCAAATTCAATTTTTGCTATTTAGTCCTCCCTTTCTCATCTATTTGCCATTCTAACATTCATTTCCTACTTTAACACTAACATATATTATTATGTCTTATTTGGGTCCTTAATTTATTATTATAATTTACCCTTGGCGCAGATAAATTCTTAGTTTTGCTTATTTTATTTTATTCCGGAAGAATGTACATTTACTTTTATTATACCTAAACACATTTATAAAGCCAGTCGGGGTATAATTTGAGGTGTTACAATGATCATCCCCAATATCACATCAAACTCTCCTAAATGACAACAGTCAAATCTCCCCGAGAAAATCATACTCTCGTATTCATGGGACAATCTCTATAGACTCTATTTCACAAGAGCACTATTGGGTCACGAACTTTCCATGCTTACCTATTAAGACTGACAAGATCTGCATCAGAGTCACGTCATCCTTTATATGTAAATGCAATGTATGTCATAAAAATTTTCAAAATCATTTTGTAGAACCGCCTAAACCTAGGCTCTGATACCACTAAAAATGTATTTCATGGCCCCATACCGACCAGGCTAGAGGCCAGATCAGATGGGATGCGGTCCTCTTTGAATCAATTCTTTTCTTTTGTCGATAAAACACATTTCCAATGATTATTTTTGTAAATGATATTTATCTTTATGAAAATATATTTGTATATACTAATTAGGCTTAAAGGTCATAATTTTGTTTTCAATACACATTTTCCATTAAATATGGCATTACATGCTCATTTGGTCCATTTACCACCTTTATACATTACGACATTATAAGCGTTTCAATACCAAATATTTACAAAACAAAATCGAGTTTATTTTAAAAAGTGTCAAATATATTTCATGAATACGGGATGAAGCTTTTCTTCAACTACACGTAGAGCCTTACGACTTTATTTCACGAATCATTGTAGTCTTTTCCTTGGTACCTATTCACTCGGTACCTGCTCGATGATAAAAAAAACAACGCGCTAAGTATTTTCATACCTAGTGGTTCTATACAGTCCTCTCTCCAAAGATTTAATAAGCCTTAGTCTGTTGCCTCCGTGGGTGAAGAGAATAGGTGAGGGGGAGGAGAAATGGGGGAGAAAGAAGACCAAACCCCAATTAAAAGCACATTATCCATGATAGCGGCATTTGGTACTTAAAATTATAATCCTCTATGTTGTAATCCTCCGTGGTCGAGCAGTTACTTTGAATTATTACTTTTCGATTAAAAACTAATTTTATCATTTTTTTTTCAAACAAAATACTTCAATCTAAAACTCTTCTATTGGAGCCTAATGAAGCTGATTGTGGCAGTGAGAGAAAAGTTTTTCTCCTGCTCATAATGCATGGGGCTGGACCCTACACATAAAACCTTTTTACTTCCATTTCTTATATATTTATTAATTGTCTTTTACTAGATTTTTGAATCAAGGTCTACTTTCTACGTCTCATAACGACTCAAAACTCAACAGGTAATCGTCTTTCTTGTTTTCCCATTCTGTTTGGCCTCCATAGTATTCACTTTATTTTCTTTTTGAACTTTCTTTCCACTAGCTTTTGAGGAATCTTTATCATCTTTCTATCTTTCATGGCCCACATTGTGTTTCATTTTCTATCTTTCTATCTTTTGATGATTTCATTTTCTTGGTGTGAACTTTTACTGTCGTGTTTTCCAAAGAAGGAAGCATAATTTGGGAAGCGTTTTCATATGTGTGGGGTCAGGCATAAGCTTTGAGACTTTAAGGTATAAGGGTTTTGTGATCACATTATAAAATAAATAATATTTTATAATATATTAAAAACAATAATAATAATAATAAAAATAAATTATAATTTTTAAAACATGCTTATGTCCATTTTTCTAACATATAATAAAATAGCTTATATTTTTATAAAAATATAATTTATAATTAATTATAAATTTTTACATTTCTCATTTTACCAAATAACTTATTATTATATTTTATAGAATACTAAAAGCAGAGATGTTATGATATTAATATTTTGTAGCATACCAAAATAAAAATAATTATTATATTTTACCCAAATCACTGTATTTATATTTTTTTAATTTATAATTGGAGTGTCACATTTTAATTGATTTTTGAACTGAAATTAATAAATAATGAGAGAGGACCGAAAAATGAGAGATTTTATAAAAGAGGGGGTTAAATGAGAGATTTACCCCAATCGAGAGGAGGTCAAATTAGAGATTTTTAATGAGAGAGGGTTAAATGAGATATGCTTGCCATAGGGTTTTGAGGGTTAAATGTTTAAATTTAAAAAAAAAAAAAAAGGTCTTCGACGACAAGGAGGAAAGGAGAGGGGGGGAGAGGAGAGGGGTGAGCGATGGAGAAGCAGCGATGACGCCAAAGAGTAGCCACAGACGAAGAAGAAGAGATCGGTGATGCTAGAGAAGAGCAAGGTCGCAGGAACTTGGTTGGGTTCTCAGGGTTTTTTAGGGTTTTCTTTTTTCTTAAGCCATTTCACTTCGAGAAGAGCAAGGTCGAGAACAGTTAGGGTTCTTGGGTTTAAGCCATTTCACCTTCCCATAAAAGCAAAAGAAGAACGCAGCTTTGCGCCTTTGAAGCATATGGGAAGAAGGCGTGGGCCTTCACGCATTGCGTTGTTTGAAAGCGCCTAGAAGCATTTTATGCAGTCTTAACTCTCAAGGCGCGCCAAGCCTTTAAAAACACTGCATCAATAGTCATACTTATCCAAAATTACCATGTGCTGATACGTCTTGATGGTCACGTTCTTAATTTTATGGGCCACAACACAATATTCATTATTTCAAAATCGTTCACAAATTGCACATATTATTCTTAGTCCTATGTGGTAGTAACAAGTGCCTGGCTTTAAGAAACTAGGAAATTCTTGTGATTCATGCAGTAAATAGTGATAAAATTAGTGAAAAAAATATTTTAAAATTTAATTTCAAAGATTACTATGGTTTTTCATTTAATAAAATGTGAAAGATTAGTCGTCTCTAGTTTTCTTTTCAAATAAATAAAAGGGTCAATTAATTTGTTGGGTGTGCGCCAAAGTCTCCGTTAGGAAATTTAAGGTTTATAAGTATATATGTATAACTAACATTCAATTGGTTTGAGGCCTTTTGGGAGCAAAGCCTAAAAATAAATCATGACAGGTTAGGTTCAAAATGGATAATATCATACTAATATGGAGGGAAGAGTTCATGAGGTTTCTCAAAGAGTGGTATCAAAGTCAAGTTCATGTAGGTATGAGTGGATATCAAAACAAAATTGGTGGTGAGTGGTGAGCCTCTGGTAGGTAGTGCTTCATGTAAAGCGTGTGCCCAAACGCAATAAAAAAATAAGGAAGTCCTGGTTTAATGGGAGGTTCGATAGAACTTTGTTCGATGAGAGGATTGTTGAATGTGCACTCAAAGTCCACAAAGTCTCACATTAGTTGGGAATGAAAAGACTTATGAGTATATAAGTATGAATAACATCCAATTGGTTTGAAGCTTTTTATAAGAAAAAGTCTAAAAGCAAAATTATGAAGTCTCAAACCCAAAATGAATAATATCATACTAATGTAGAAGGAATAGGAATGGTGCATAAGGTTTACAACACATTTGGATCAATACACAGGAAGAAAAGGGGGATGAGGAATGATGCATAAGGTTTACAACACACTTGGATCAATACACAGGAAGAAAAGGGGGATGAGGAATGGTGCATAAGGTTTACAACACATTTGGATCAATACGCATGAAGAAAAGGGGGATGAGTAATGGTGTCTATGGACATGTTTGGAGAAAACGGAAATTATGTGGAAATAAGTTCAAGGAAAATCAAGAAGAGTTAATGGTGTCTATGGCCATTTTGGAGGAAATGAAAATTAAGTGGACATAGTCAGGCAAAATCAAGAAGGTTATAATGATGATTACTATTGTGTGTGTGTATTATTATTATTATCATCTATTCGCCTTCTCCCACAAAAATACCTTCTGTCTTTCTTCTTTCCAAAATACATTTTGTGTAAAAGTTAAATTTAATTAATTTTTTATTTGTGCATAATATTTTATAGGATGATCCTCGATATTTATATTGTGTAATATTAGACTTCTTTATTGGATAAGGAAATATTCTTTATAGAATAAAGAAAGTTGTTAGGAATATCACTATAATTTGGATAGTGTAAAGATGTGAGAAAGAACTTGAATACCCGATGAAGGGATGAATTTTGTAGTTCAAGGTATTGATAGAAGGAATGAAAAAACATAAGATGTTTTGAGAACAATGTTGTTCTATCTCTATAACGTTTTACTACATTATATAGTAGAAAGATTATCTCTCATCCATTGATATGAACATGGTTGGCAGGAACCATGTTAAGAGCATATGTATGTGTGAGTTATTTATCTTGCTGTTCTTGAGTCATGTATCTACATGGTTATCCTTTATCGGATTGTTTGTGTTCGCTTCACGTCCCTAAAATCCGGGATCTAAAACATTAATATATTACGAGTTTATAACCAAATAGAACAACACGAAATGGAGGGGACCACACAAAACCTGGACCTATTTTACTTATGAGGGTGTATTAGATTAGGACTTTTAATGACATTTATGGACTTTTTTAAGATGATGACTTTTATAGAATTTGATAGATTTTTAAAGACTTTTATAGATTTTTGTATTGTTTGTAAATATATGTATGACTTTCATATATTTTTATTTTTAAAAGATTTTATAGATTTACGGCGAGAATTTTATAGATATTGATAGAATTTTATAAAGTTTATAAATATAATGATGACTTTTATAGACTTTTATTTTATAAGACTTTTATAGAATTTGACTGAATTTTGTAGATATTGATAGACTTTTACGGACTTCTATAAATATTGATAGACTTTTATAAACGTAAATAAATACAATAACTAATATTTTTAATCAAAATAAATAAAATTAAAATATCATAATTAAAATAATTTTGTCCAAAATATATAAAAAATAAATTTTTATTGTTATTTTTATATTTTATTTCATCTCAAATTTTCTAATTCCACTCACATCCACTTCTAAGTTTTTTTTTTTTAAATTTCCAGAGTACAAATTCTCATTTTTTTTCCTTGTTTAAACCAATCAAAATTCCTATTTATCAAATTTCAAAATTGTAATTTCCAAAATTTATCAATTTATGAAATACAGAAAAATGTATTTGATGTGATTTGTAACATTAACGATGTAAAATTATTTTTTATTTATATAACTTATATAGCAAACTTTTAGCAGCCTAAAATACCCTACTTGATTTATAACATGTTCATGGTGTAAAATAGAGAATTAAATTATATTTTTTTGGCGTTTAAATGGCTAAAACAAAAATGATAAAAAACTAAAAAATTTTATAGAAGCCAAATAAATTTGGTAAAAATGTCAAATGAGAACCTAAGGGTCATAAATGAGGAGTGTAAATGTTAAAATGAATATGAAATGAAATGAAGTGAAAATGAATGTGAAATGAAGAGTTAAAATGAGAAAAAATGAAAGTGAAATGAAGAGTTAAAATGAGAAAAAATGGGAAAATAGGAATTTATGTGCAAGAAGCCAAAACAGGCCTTATGAAGACTTGGACTTAAGACCAATTTGGTCTGTAAATGTCATTTCTCACATTTGGAAAGGGAGAAAGGCTAGGGCACATTCCGGTTGAGAGAAGAAGAGAGGGATTTTGTGGAATTTTCTTCTCCATGTAATCAAGAGACAAGTTAGTCTAGCAAAGAAGGAGGAAGAAGAAAGGAAAGAGAATCAATATTTAAAAGTATAGCAAAGCCACTAACCCTTTCCTACTTGTGTTTGGGTTTAATAAAACTTGAATGTATGGTATAAAGTGTTTTGAGTTGTAGTTCGTTTTAGGGTTGTATTGGGTAAAGATTTCATGGTGTATTGTGGTTGGATTGGTTAAGTTTGGGTGAAAAACCTAGCTTTAGTAGTGAAATGGAGTTTTATTGGTTTATTTCAGTTTTGGGGGTTGCTCTAAGCTGTTATATTGTTGTTCATGAATTTTTGTATAAAGGAAATGATGAAGTTTCAAAGGAGTTGCTGTCAAAAAAATTTCAAAACCCTTGTTTTTGTTTTAGCTATAAGTTAAGTTATAATCATCCAAATTGAGTGATTCTAATTGGTAAATAACCATAAGAGCTAGAGCTACAAATGTATAGAAGGGACAAGGAGCAAATTGTAGCTCTAAAACCCGAATAGCTTAGCAGTAGTTTCAGAAGATGGCAAAGGGTATGATCTGTTTGGGTGTAGTTATGGTGTTTTGGTCGTAAAGTTGAGTTTCACTCATCGAGTGAGTGGTTAAGAATTTTAGTAAACTAGACTTCTAGGGGAATAATTTATTTGAGAAGGAAGTGTACGCAATTTATAACCCCAAAGTGCCCATAAATCTCATCAATGGAGATATGTGCAAGAACAATCGGTCTGTTTTGCAACTTAGAGTAGTCTTGATGTAAAATCACAAAAACTTTGGTTTAGGTGATCCAAATTGGATGATTCAATTGGAGAAGAAACTTTATAACCATAGCTTCAAATTAATTGAGGAACCATTACCAATTATGGTTAAGACTTGAAACCCGAGAATATGATAGGTAACGAGTGAGCTAGGCATCTGAAGGTTTGACATTAAAATGTCGTAACTTGAGTTTGGGTGATCCAAATGAGATGATTCTAATTTCTACTGAAAATCCACTCATAGAGCTATTATTTGAGCAAAATATCCCAGAAAATTTTGCAAGTGAAGGTGTATTGGGTAGACATCAACCCTAACCAAAAATCCTAGAATGCACAACTGATTTTTTTTTTCTTGGGTTGTTCTTTGATAGTGACATATTTGTGATGGACGAGGGTTGATGACGAGCTTGATCCAAGAAAGGGATTCGAGAATAGGAATTGAGAAAATGTAACCTTTTTTGGGTTTGTTCTTTCACACTTCTTTCCTTGTTTAGGTTTTTGTGGTCTTCATTTGTCAAACTAAAATCTAAGGTTTATATGAATATGCATGTGTGCTCCGTTTAAACGGTATTGAATTGGTTTGTTCTCACTTCTCTCTCTATTTCTACAAAATGTTTGAAGGTTGCGAAATAAGTGGATTTATTGAAATGAATTTGCAATAAATTGCATAATGATTTGTTTTAAATTGATTTGATGATTGTGAAATGAATTGCACATGAAAAATTGCATAGTATTGAAACCAAGTATTTTGATATAAATGTATATACACTATTGTAAATTGCTTTATGAATGATTTGAGCGCCCTTAATAGAATGTTAATCGTTAAATTCGAGTTAAGGATAGATTGATATACCAATAAGGGTCAAATGAGCAGTATTGCGTCGAACGTAATGATGTGTCACTTTGATCCGTAGCCCAGTGGGACAGTATCGATAGTGTTCACGAAATGATTTTTAATAACCAGTCAGCAGCCCAGTAGAACTGTATTGTGTTATAAAACCTTTTTTTTTAAACGCAGCTCGAGAAGTAGGTAGATGATTCGTCTCTCATAATCTGTGCCTTAGAAAGCATAGGTTAGAAGAAGTTAACCAAGGGGCAAAATGAAAGAAAATTTTGAAATGCATGATTTATTGTTAGAATGATTTATTGCATATGAAAGCTGCATGATGAAATAGCAGTGAATTGTAATTTGAATGTATACGAAATGAAAATATACATATATGTATTTGTATCGCCATTAGTAATTGAAAAAATTATACAAAGGCATCGCTTTAGAAAATGTGGTATAATGAAATAAAAGAAGCGTAGAACCTAGGTATGAAAATGCTTAGCGCGTTGTTTTATCATCACATAGATACAAAGTGAATAGGTACGGGGAAAATGATGATTCAGAGTCAAGTGAGCCTCATGAGTGAAGTAGCTCCTACATTCATGAAATATATTTGGCACTTTTTGTACAAACTCTGAATTTGGTTTTGTAAATATTTTGGAGTAATTGAAAGCGGCATAATGTCATAATGTATAAAGGTGGTAAAATGGACCAAATGGGCATGTAATGTATATTTAATGGAAAAAATGTGTGAAACGAATGATGGGTACTAAATTGAATTGATATATACAAATATATTTTCATAATGATAAATATCCTTTACAAATGAGCATTGGAAATGTGTTCCAGTTGATAAAGAATTGGTATGGAAAAGAGGGCTGGTGCGGGATCAGGTCTGCCTCGAGTCGGGTCCCGATCTGGCGCGAGCGTCAGCTTGATTCAAACAAAAAACAATACATATGTGATTTTAGGAACAATCAAGAACTATAATTCGAATAAAAAAAATCATATTTCATTTCACTACTTGCAATATGCATACATGATTTTAAAATTTAGAGTAAATTTCATCAGTTAATCAAATTACTACAATCTGAATGAATCTAAGGTTAAACATTTACCTAAAAAAAAATTCTATTATTTATGTGTTGCTTGTAAATAACTGCTTGATGATGGTGCGTTGGGTTATACGAGGCCAGATCTGCCGGCGATAATGAATCGAGAAAAGAAAACGATAAAAAAAGAACGATAATGAATTAAGAAGAAGAAATTTTATGTAGGATAAAATGAGATGATTAAGAAAGGGATATAACAATATTCTCCTCATTTGTTCTTCTTTCATGGTTGGTAGTAAAAATCGTGGAAGATCATATATTTATATACATTTGGGGCGTGAGTGTGTCATTACATTTTGGATTGATTTATGTTTTGGATGAGACAAGAAGGTGTATTTAAGATAAGTATGATTACAATATATATCGTATTTTATACGTTTTGATTTGATATTTTTTGAACTGATTATGATATTTTAGTTCTTAAAATATATATCATGTAACGATTAAAAAAAATAGTCGTGATATGTGATTTTAAGGAACAATCACATTTTTTAATACTAGTTCTTAAAATATGAAGAATTAAAAATTATTTAATTTTATGAATTGTATGAGTTTTTAAAAATTATCACCTCATGGGTTAAAAGAAAAAACAGCCTTATCTCTAAAAAATCTTATTGACTTACTCACTCAATAAAAAGTCATTTCAAATTTTGAATATGAGGAAAAGGGTACAAAGAGGTGAATATTTATACTCATACTAGAAAAGTCATTAAAAGTAATTAAAAGTCTAATATCTATGAAAGTCTAAATGACTTTTTGTATAGCTTCATGCACTTTTAGAGAGTTTATAAAAGTCTTAATCCAATACACCATGACTTTTATAGACTTTTTGAAAGTCTTAATCAAATACATCATGACTTTTATAGACTTTTAAAAAGTCTTAATTGATTACACCATGACTTTTATATAGTCTTTGCAGTAAATGATCAGCATCCTTGATGTTTTCAGACTTTGTAATTTCATAAGTCATGAAATTAAGTGATTTAATACACACCTTAGTAGACCCTTCTGCTAGACTAAAATTTGTTATTGTTAGTATTTACTAAGATTAAAGAAAAAAAGGAATTTAAGTACGGCAATGCTTGACTTTGTGGTTTAACTACAGTCTGATCTCATTTGCATTAAATCATGATTTCCTACCCAGGAAAGCTGCTTTATTCTCATTTAAGTTTAGAGAATAACAATGTGGTTGTATGATATAAGATAGAGACATGATTTTCATGAATGTAAACATTTTACAAGGTGAATCAAACAAGTCAATGTGGGACTGGCGGCTCAAAATTAAGCCTTCTAAGCCACAGAGTGGAGGATCATGAATGATATCAAAGGCCTAGCAGGCCGGTTCAAGAAAAGCACAAAATGCCTCAAACACATATACTTTCTGCATTTTCAAGTACCTATCTCTTGAATAATCCTTCCAATATGTTCTTAATTTCAGGGTATGTAGCTGCAGATTTATACCGAAATTGGCTCAATCGAGACATCATGAGGCGAGAATAGTTGTCGAGATGTCACCGGCATGCACCCTGCATGTATATTTAGCTACTGCTCTAGAACACCTCATACCAGCTTGGGCAAAAACCAAACTTGCTCCTTATCAATTTGGTATAGTTTGCCTATGGGGAGATTGCATAAATAGTGCTTCATTATCTTTTCTTAGTATGAATAAGATTTACCTGTGATGTCTGAAAGTGTGGTTGTTTGGGGGCTGGCCACAGCCTTGAGTGACTGGCTTTACCAAAGGGTAAATCAGGCTTCAGCAGTGAGGACATCTTTTCTGGTCTGATCCTTCCTGAGGTGTTGGCATTTGCAGAGGACTCGGATGGTTCTTTAATAGCTCTGGGTTTGCACCAGAAACGGATGGTGCTGAAATAACTCAGTGAAATGTGAAAGAGCGAGAATAAGCAATGAAAATAATCCCACCATTCCAAATAGGTATAAGGCACCAGGCACTTTTAAAGTACCTCATTTTACATGTATGTTCACTTCTTGTGCTTTTTGGTGAATCACCGTAATTTTATTTTTGGTGGTCACCCCATCATCCATCTTATTAAAACAAGTGCAATTAGGCTGAAAACTCTTACATGTGTGGATGTTAATAGAGAGTTTTAACATTTGTCCATCAATTTCCATTTCTCAGAAGGATATGACTAAGTTATGTTTAGTACCAAAAAGTTTAAGCACAAAATGAGTTATGTGAGCAAAAGTCGGTGAGCATTGGTGCACCTTATCCCATTCAATCACGATTAAAGAAGCAGTATTGTGACGATTAATTTAAAGGCATTGATGCATCTTTTATCCATTCAAAATAGCGATTACAAACAGTATTCTTGACCGATTAATTTATATAAGTATAGAAAATCTAATTAGTCACAACATTTGAATCTGGACATCCATCCGTAAATCTATGATTTCATAATACATGAGCTTAAAAATAGTACATATGCAGGTGTAACACCAATTTGTATAGGTATAAGTTGGGGAAAATAATAATGACGAGAATTCGTATAGGTATAAGTTACGGAGAAATAATAATGATAAATTCAATTAGGCGATTGTGAGTATCGATAATAATTGGTGTTAATTACTTTAACGAGGGATTGTGAAAATAATAATGGTAATTCAAGAAAATAATGTAATTCAATTAGTAATTGGTAGTACTATAATGAAAGAGGGTAAGGTAATTTCCTAATAGATACCCTAAGTATAAATTGGAATAAGAAGAAAATCCTTTCTATTCATCTTTGAATTTCTCAGTGGGTAGAATTCGGAAGGACGATACGGCTTTGGGATCTAGGGTTTGAAGAACAAAATTTACTACGAGTAAGATCTTGCCGTTTATTTGTCTAGATTTCTTTGATGTAAGGTTCTTTAAATTTTCTTTCGGTTTAGATAAACCACAGAGAAGTCGGGTTTAGATTGCACTTTAGTTCTTTAAATAAAATAAAATAAGGATCGGGGTGGTGTCATATTGAATTACTTTGAGTATGAGAATGAAAAAGTATTTAAGGATAATTTTGAAGAAAATAATAATAAACAAATAAGATAAATTTGAAAAAATGAATTTTGTACATAATATGTATTTGATAAGTATTAAATATATATGTATTTTGGCAAAGTAAATATTTTATTAAGGATTGAGAATTTATTAGATAAGAATATAGATTAAGAATAATTATTTAGCAATTATAGGAAATAAGATCCGTTAATAATACTTGTTGTCATGTATGATAATTGTTAGGTAAAAGGGCTAGATGTGTATTATGTAATAATATAATTTGTAAAATATTATTAATATTATTTCTTTCTAGTAAAAGATTTAGTTCGGATTAAGAGCATAAAAATACAACAAATTATTAAAATAAAGTCAAAGGAATGAGTTTTATAAAATTTGTAAAACTACCTAATTCAAATAGTTATCATTTGAACGAGTTGTCAATATGTTGGTGAACAAAAATAATATCATTGTTAAGAATATCAAATTAGGAAAGTTTTAGAATAAATAAGTAATGATGAGTTTCTTCCTTTATTATTTTAGGAGAAATATTTCATTGAGGTGAAATTCTTAAATTAGCTCCTTCAAAGCTTTAGAATTACTCCTTTGAGGTAAAGGGATTTCTAATATAGGCTTTTCGAAAAAATTATTATTTTTATATATGTACGTGTAAGGGATATTAATCGCGGATCTTCAAAAAGAAAATTGTTTCATTTTTTACTTCATTGGAGGATGAAAATTGTTTAAGCGAATTATATATAATCTTGGTTTGTGAAAAGTTTTACTTTTTATTTATTTGATTATCATTTGATCAAAGAACGATGGTGCTGTATGATTGTACTTTTGAGATTTGTTTTGTTTACGAGAAGAAAATGTGGAGATATGATGTTTGTAATTTAAACTTTTGAATGAAATATTTATTTCACGATTGTTCGGCCCTTATCAACGGAATAATAGTTGACACTATTTGACCCTTGTCAACGGGATATAATAGTTGACCTTTACATTTTCTTGGTGGGGAATGTAATTGATTTGAACCCCAGCCTCTAGGGGTTTGGTTAGAGGGTTACTAGTCTTAGCGGTGTTTGATTCAGTCCACCTTAAAGGAACAATTTGCGGCTAGCCACCCATTGAAAGTCCCACCTAATGGGCACCATTTGATATTTGATGACGGAGAAAAATATTTGAAATGTATTTGATTTTGGATTTGATGAAAGTATTTGAATCGAAATTTGATATAAATTGTTTTTGATCACATTTGATGGCTTAGATTTGCGAAATGGATGTGAGGAATGTTTTGAAGTATATTTTTGTTAAATGTTCAACTTGTTTTGAATCAAAAGTTTTGATGAAAACATCTCCTATTGTTATATGATTGAAAACTTTTTGATCCAAGCTGAAGCGCGTAGTATTTCTTATTGAGCTTTTAGCTCACTCGTCGATCAAACATATTTTGAGTACTTTTAGTTTCCACGAGGAGTGATGGCTAGGTTGGGGATTCGTCATTATTAGGATTTGATTAGAACTTTGTGTTGGATCATGTTGAACTAATAAGTTCATGTTTATGTGAAATGTCGGATTTTGAAAGTTAATTAAGAAAGTCACTTGGATGATAACATTCGTTTTTATATTAGTACAAAGATAGATTTGGGAGATCTTAGATATTGTTATATGCTGAACAACTTTATATGACATGCATAATTGAGATTTGAATATTTATTATCGGCATGTAATTTTGAATTTGGAGAATTTATGAATTTAGAAGGTTCTTGCATTTACTGCAGGCAATTGTTTGGTAATTGGACAAAAATCGATTCTGAAGGTTAGTGTCGTTTTCAAACCTTAATTTGAAGGCTTGAGGGTGTGAATTGACAGTCATGCCTCTAAGGTGGGTTTCGGGACGTGACAAACCGGAATGGAACTGATCCGTGAATCTTCCAGGCAATAACCGATTTATAGGTCTTGACCGCAGAGTGTGGGCTCCAAGAACAATCCAAGGCCTTTTGCTTTTCATATCTGGGATAGAGAAATTCTCTTCCTCTGAAAATAGGTTTTTTTGTTGTTACCCTAAACCAAAATATCAGTTATATTTATAATAGGGTTTAGTGGGTCATTGAATCCACTTACATGCCCAGGCTATAATTAGCCCATATAAGTTCAATGGTCCAACTTAATTCAAACTCTAGTTTGCTTATATGGGCTTAATTCTAACATTCTCCCACTAGCTCTAAAGAAAACTTGAAGGGTCATATGGATCATATACTGCTCATAACACTGGCCACTTACAAATGGGTTCAGGACACATTGGTATTTCGATTTGGCTCCAGTAGAATGAAAATGGACATAACTCCATAATTGGTCAATCAGACCACTATAGTAGATATTGCACTCAAGGTAGAAAACTTCTCATTTCAAATCATTGTGGAAGTGCGACCACTAATTACTCACACCACCTCCTGGCCCAGATGATACTCGTAATTTTCCTTACATTATATAAAATATTAGAAATTACCATTTTACCTTAAGGCTACAAGCAACCTTTGGCTTGATCATGGTAGCCAAGTCCGCCCCAAACTCAAGTGGGGCCGCCCTAGCCAGGGACAACTACGATCAATCACCTTTTAAGCTACCTCAAGTTGTATATTACCCTATAATTAGGGTCATCATGGTTCCCATATCTGGTCAAAGTAAGAATCTATGAGCTAGAGCAAGAAGTCATCCAAGATCACTCTGAGTGACTATCACTAATAGAAATAGTCCACAAGAAGCACCTCAAAATGATAACGTACTCTCCTCAACTCTCCAACGACCCTCAGGGTTAAGAACCCATGTGAGATAGTAGCTAGGGGCAAAACCATCCAAATATAGTATATGATGATTTGCACTCCTAAGCCTCGTTCAATATGTACCAAGTACATACTAGTATGATATCCTGGAGATCCACTCTAGTAGTTGTGATAAACTACTCCCAATAACTAGGCATATATCATACCACAACTACTTATGGATTATAACATCCATGAGCAAGTCGTGAACAACCACAAACACAAAGACTCATATTTGTGTCCTCTGTGCGTTCACATACTGGAACATGTATAATGTGTTTGAACTAGGCTGAATGAACACAATAATATGAAATGCTTGAAACACCAATTTTATTAATGCAAACTAATTACATTACTCTTCGCAGAGTAAAACCTAGAATTTACATATGAGACCTATATTGTATACATGAAAGTCGAACACTTTAGTCTTAAGTGGCACTGGCAAAGAATCTACCTTCAGGGTTATCCTCCCGAGGGGGGGATGCAATCTTTTCTACTATAATATCTCCCCTCTCTACAAAATCTCGTACTAGGTGATACTTTCTTTCAATATGCTTACTTTCCTATGATTCCTTGGTTCTTTTGTGAACAACCGCCCCATTATTATCACGAGAATAGTATCATGGGATCAGCTTGACCTTAGCGCCGACTCCCCCAATTCCATAAGAATTTCTAAATATCTGCTTCCTTAATTACCTGCGAGAGCTGCCACATATTCAACTTCCATAGTTGAATCATTAATACATGATTGCTTGATGCTCCTCTAACTAACAACTGCTCCACCCAATGTAAAAACATATCTAGAGGTGGATTTCCTCAAATCTGCATCTGACTGAAAGTCAGAATCAGTATATCCTATAGGGGCCAACTCATCTCCATGATCAACTAGCATATAATCCCTCGTTCTCCTTAGGTACTTAAGTATATGTTTCACATCGGTCCAATGTTCCCTACCTAGATTAGACTGATACCTACTCACTATTCCAAGTGAATAGCATATATAGGTCTGTACACTTAACATCACATATGAACTACCAAGCTATTTGAAGTATATGTTTGTCTTGTATTCTTTTCTCTTCAACTGTCATAGGCTGAGAAAGATTGATTCCATATCTAAAAGGTGTAAATCCTTTCTTTGAATATTGCATGTTGTACTTAGACAATATACTATCAATGTAATTTTCTTGAGAAAGTGCAATAATCTTATTCTTTTTGTCTCGTATTATCTTAATACCTAAGACATGTGTGCCTCTCGATCCCTTCATTTAGATTGAGTATGCTTGGATATTTACCTTTGACAACATCTAAAGTCGTTTTCCAATCAACAAAATGTAGATACATATAAAATTAGGAAAACCTTTATTATCATCTGCGTCTTTCTATATACATAAGGTTCCTCTTCATTTGATCGAAAACCAAAGATTTGATTACTTGATCAAACGTTTGTTCCATGATCTCGATGTACTTAAGTCCATATATGGACTTATGCAACTTACGCCATGTGTTCTTGACCTTTGGTTATGAAACTATTTGGTTTCATCATATAGATGTTCTCTTCGAATGGCGGGTGGAAGGCTATCTTGACATCCATTACCATATTTCATAATCATAATATGTTTGCAATTGATAGAAGTATTGATGGAGCTTGATCATGGCCCTTTGGTGAAAAAGTTTCCTCATAATCAAAACCTGATTTTTGACTATAACCTTTTGCCACCAGTTTGGCACTATATCTTATTCTTTCCGTCTACTCTTTCTTTCTCTTGTACACCACATTTACAACGTGGGTTTTAACCCCTTCTAGGGTGTTAAATCCACATGAGTCCCACATTATTAGAATACATGGATTCTAATTTTGATTTCATAGCCTCTTTCGAAAACCGAGAAATCCTTATCATTAATTGTATTAGTAACTTATTAGGATCATCTTCATGTGACTGCAGGATTGTCAAAGACCAGTTCTCTCCCATCAATGTGAGTTTAACAGGTGGTCTAATGACCCTACCACTATGACGAGGCATATTTGGTGTATCAGTATCAGGTATTAGTGGTTGTGGATCAATAGGAACAACATTATCTTGGATGCTAAGGAATTCAGTCTTTTCCATCCATTCATTCATAACCCTAATTATGTGATTCATGATGTATACTTCTTCCATGAACTTAGCATTTGTACTCACAAATACCTTCATGTCAGATTTATTGTAGAAATTATGTGACCTTAACCTTTTGGATATCAAACAGGCAACACATTCTTTGACTTAGCATCCAACTTGTCAAATATTTGCTTTAACATAAAGGCGGGACAGCCCGTATACGAGGATGTGACTAAGAAAATAAATTTCGACACAATCCCACATTTCCATGGGTGTCTTTGGTAACGGCGGTTGCCATATTCGAGGAATGTAAGGCAGCGCTGTCTTTAGGGCATATCCCCGAAAAGGATAAAGGTAATGTGGAAAGGCGCATCATTGACCTTACCATGTCTAATGAGTTGGAGATTTCTTCTTTCGCCCTCCCATTTTGTTGTGGAGTTCTGGAGCACTAGCGAGATAAATCCCATGCTTTCCCTTGAGGGAAAGAAACAAGTGGCCTCAGTATGTGCTCGCCACCTCGATGAAGGCGGTGATTTAATGTGTCTCTAATTGTTTTTCGACAGCCTTAAATTCCTTGAATTTATCCAAGGCCTCGGATTTCTTCTTCCGTAGGTACACATATCCATCGATGGTCGTCGATAAAAGTGATGAAATACTCGCAACCCACCTCTTGCATGGACACTAAACGACCCACACATATGCAGTGTATCAAATCCGAGACATCCGATCTCACAACATTTGGCGATAAATGATCTCTTGGTCATTTTACCTTGAATACAATTTGACATGGTGTTGATTTGCTCCGAGGTCAAAGTAATGTGGCACAACTCACTAGTCTTTGTATTCTTTTCAAATTTTTGTGACCAAGCCTTAAGTGTCATAACTGAGTTTGGTTGATAATAGGCTCTTTTCTTTTCAATGATTTTTCCACATTATCAACTTGAATAACAACACAATCAATATGATATAGATTATTCACCAATGTACCACATGTAACAGCATTTTCTTTCATAATAGAAACATGGTTTTTATTAAAAACTAATAACTGTCATTACACATAATATAAGCTGAAATCAAATTCTTTCTAGTGCGGCACAAATAAAAGAAAACAATCATACTTAACTAAGGCGAATTGTTTTGAAACTTTCCTTTTGGTTTCCTATTAGGATCAAAGGTCTAAGCTTTCTTAGCAATCTTAGGTTGAGCATGAACACATTGATTGCTTTATTCGCACTATTCCCATTGGGAGGCTTAGAGAGTTGCATTACAAAATTAACATTTAGGCGGCCTTTTACAATTGTCTCATTATCAGTGCATCAGTTCAGTCAAAGACCATTCTAATTTATTATAGAATAATTCAACTTGAAATGATTGAAGGAAGGGAGACAATGTCTCAAGGACCATATTATTTTGTGTTTCACGATCAATACTCGGCACCTAGGTCTCCCGGATTCATTAAGGAGATCGATCATTTTTATCATATGATCTCAGGTACCTTGAGATATTCTAAGCGTTCATTATACGCTACATTACCATTTGCTTAGGTGATATACTCCTAAACTCCAACATCTCACGAAGACTCAAAGAGCGGCCGCCGAGATTGCTCGGGTTGATGTGACTGTGACACTTCATTGAGAGAGTTAAGATATACATCCTTGCTTTCTCATCATCCTTCCTCCATGCCTCATAGTTAGCTCTCTCTTCAAGTGTTGAGCTCTCTGTGGGTGCTACATGAAGTGACTTTAAGGTCACCCAAATTATACCCTCACAAGTTAAGACAATGTTTAAAGATTCCTCTTTCCAACTCACATAGTTGGATCTGTCTGCTGTTGTTGAAATGATTGATGCTAATGGATTGAAGCGGAACATATTTATCCTAAGAATCAAATTGGTGTTGATCAATATGTGTTCATTACTAACATAAGACATGTATAATTATATATACAATTTGCATTGATAGGCGTATAATATAACTCAAAATTTACACACCTTTATCGGTGCGAGGATAAATTAACTCATGAGAACTTGCTATCCTACTTTGCGCGGGGCTAGCTACCAGAAGTTAATAAGATATATAATCTAATCAATCCCAAAGTCACTTATCCTTATACTAGATGGTGACACCTTATAAACTTTAGCCTCTTGAGAAGAAAATAAATAGGGACTATTTTAGATAGTTTATTATTTTCTTCAAATTAAGTCTTACTGCTTGATCTTAGTTTCAATATTTTCTTAGTAAAGAACCTGCTCAACTTTACAGAGTGATTGCTCCCACTAAAATATTTATTAACTAACCATAAAGGAGTCTCTTAACTAGGATCCTCACATTTGTTCAACTTTATGCTGATCCAAACATGAATCTCAAGACTCTTTCAGTGGAAAGCCGTTGGCTTGCTAAACCTTCCATAATTATTTTGAAACTTTGAGTGTTTGAAGATTATGTCATTAATACCTTATTATTAAATTCAACCAAATTTGATCTCTAAATTTCTCTAATTTAGCAAATTTCTATAGTCAAACTAATTCTAGAATAAGCACTATAAACATACCACTTATAATTTTCTTGAGTGTTTTGAAGATTATGTCGTCTGCTTATTCTTAAATTCAACCCAGAATTTGATCTCTAAATTTCTCTAATTGGCAAATTTCCCTATAGTCAAACTAATTCTAGAATAAGCACTATAAACATACCATATAATTTTTCTTGAACATGTAAGTTGTTTACTTTAATTTAATAATTTAAATATCTTAAAACAACAGCACGTCTTAATTAAATCCATCATGTTATGAATAAATTAAATTATATATCTATTTAATAATTATCCATTAAAGGATAATACTTGTTAAAATTTAATTTAATTCCTCCTCATCACAAAATTAATTAAATTAATTTATCTAGGATTTTTCGACAGAAAAACTCCAAAACAAGAATAATCCAAAATAAATAAAATTCATTTATAAGGATATTCAAAATTACCAGGATCTATCCATGTTTCAAAAACTTTCAATGATGCGCATTTTTTTGTTATTTTTATAACACTTCTCTTTGATTACGCAAACACAAAACAAATAATAACTTAGGATATCAAATAAAGTAGTTTTTGTTTTTATTAACCTATAAAAGTCTCAAGATGCCAAATCTAGAAGTCTAAGATTTCGAGAGAGAGATCTTGATAGTCCAAATAAAAAAAATGGTACAATTTTTATTAACTTATGAAATCTCTCAGAGATCTCAAATCTAAAATCTAGGAAGCCGGCTACGTGCAGGATGTTGGAATCAGGACATCCATCAAATCTATGATTTGCATGCAACGGAAGAAAAATTAAAATTGTACTAACCAGGAATGGGCCGATCCAGTGAATCTTCAGGCAATAACCGGTTGTGAGTGTAACCGTAGAGTGTGGGTTCCAAGAACAATCCAAGGCTTTTTTTCTTTTCAGATTTGGACCAGAGAAATTCTCTTCCTTTGAAAATAGGTTTTTGTTGTTACTCTAAACTAAATATAGTATATATTTATAATAGGGTTTGATGGGTCATTGAATCCATATGCTTGGGCCTATAATTAGTCTATATAAGTTCCAATGGTCAACTTAATTCAAACTTTAGTTTGCTTATCTAGACTTAATTCTAGCATACGGGGTGGAGCAAGCACCTCGGCGAGATAAATGGTGGCGCGAGGAGAGAAAAATAACAAACAAGGAAGGAATGCCATATATGTTTAGGTTGAGTACATATTTTTCATTAATTTTCTTAGAGTCATATATACTCTCAGTTAAGGATTGTATTTAGAGCCTCTTAAGCCCTAAAAAGTATGATGTTACAAGTGCTAAAACTTGGAAGGAAGAGAAGCACATGGTTTCCATAGCCCAAATATGTATATGCGTCCATTTAGGAAAATCTAATTGCTAATACACTGTTTCATTCAACGCAGTGATCAGCTGCGGATGTAACATCAATCAGTAACTAGGAAGCAAGATCATGGCATTTATTAGATGATGTGGGGAGAAATTGACAAACAAATGTCACCATAAAAATGCCTTTCTGATTAATTTTACTGAATCATACCAATTTATAAATGGTAAGTCCTATCAAAAATCAATGTAAGCAATAACTTTTCATTTACATCTAATTCCATCCACTCCAGTATGGATTAAAGCAATTGTTGCTTAGTACTGGACTGTGGCAAATTAATTGATTTAATCTCAAATTCATGCCATACATACCTAAAGGACGTGGGTCTTGGATACACCCAGTTGATTGAAATACGGTGGTATAATGTGAAAGTCTGACTTTAGCCGGTGACATTTGAGCGCTAAATTGAAGGAAAATGGTATAAGCTTTGGAAATTGTAGACAAGTATTGGGGTTTGTGTTAATTAAACGGCTATAAGAGGACTTACGAGTGAAGCTGGAATAGGTGTGATATGAAGACTTACGTGAAACCGAAAAATCCAAATTTTTAGGATTAAAGAATAAACGGTAATTTCGGTCAAAATCTGGAATTTTCTAGATCTGGATGATAAAGCGAGGCTTCACCATTGAATCGTCTCGAATCAGCTACCATGTCAAAATTAGGTAAATTCGAGGCAGGTTGGAATTTCCAGCTTGCTTTTCGGTGTGCGGGAGTGGTGCGGGACACTTGCTTTGTGAAGTAGCTCGGGTGTCACGTGTCGTAATGAGAATGAGTGAAACATGAGCTCTAATGGGACCATGAGAGACATGTGTGACATGTGAGTGGAGTGAAAATCACTTTATAGATGGATAAGTGGATGGGGTGTGACCAGGCCGCAGAAATTGGACATGTGACCAGTGAGAGGACATGACTTGAGCTTCTATCTTCTGTAGGTTGGAGAGGGAAGGAGGGAGAAAAAGACAGACCCAAATTTGAGAGAGTTAGAGAGAGAGAGAGAAGAGCTGCCGCGCTCTCTGGGTTTTTCGACGATCAGGACCATGGTTTCCCAGGGTGAAGCAAGGGGAAGAGTCCATCCTCCGCGACCAAGGGCTTCGCATAGAGGCGAGGTTGGGGAGGTTTACGACAAACTCACCCTAGAGGTAGGGGGTTTTTCTCACTGCTTGGTTTAATCCTTGTCTAAAGGGTCATTCAAATGGCATGGGTTGTGTGAGCGTGAGTGGTCGTGTGAGCCAGTCGAGCTTTGGGAAGATGTCTTTGGAGGTCAGGAATTTGTTTCGAGACCCAGGTAGGGGAGTAATTTTGAGACTAAGTTATTGTCCTTGTACCATTTTTTGTAATTGGGGTTAAAGAATAATGGTGTTGGTTGTCTTGCCTTAAGGGGAATGTTTGGTTGTGTTTTGAACCATGGGAAGCTACCATATTGTGGTACACGATAGTATGGGACTTTAGAACTGGTTTTTGGGTAGGAAATAAAGGGAGTTTGGTAGTGAGTTCTTCAGGTAAATTGTAGTCACATCAGTGAACTCGATGTTAGGCTTTTAAATTTCTCAACCTTTGTAGCCCAAGTTATGGTCCGTTTACCAGAACAATCTAATGGAAGGGTTTCCCGGATGGGTTTGCCTGGATGGGTCCGTCCGGCTAAGATCATGCATGACCTCTCAGCCAGGAAGATGCGCTGCCGTCCGAACTCCGATTCGGATGCCCAGGCTGTGAAGCCCATTGAGTCAAGATTCGATCTGAATGCCTGTGGAGGGCAGTGGGTGCTGGAGCTGGCCGGAAAGGGGTATTCGGGCCCAGGTCGGGTAAATTTGTCGGGTAAAATTTGCCTAGTCATGAGCCTCCAACTTAGGAAGAATCTACTTCTTCTTATGAACTCCGATTTGGGTGTTCTTGGACTCTATGGAAAGCCCATTGAGTCATGATTCCATTAAGATTCTTGTGGAGGGCATTGGGTGCTAGAGCTAGCCGGAAAGAGGGCGTTTGGGCGGAGTCGGGTGGGGTACGTCACGGTAAAGAACACCTAGTCGTGTGACCTCGACTTGAGGAAGGTCATAACTAGCCGTTCAAACTACGTTTACGGTGTTTTTGGACTCTATTGAATCCCATTGAGTCACGTTTCCAATCATGTACCTGTGGAAGGCGGTGGTAATCATAGCTTCCTAAAAGTCTGTGTTTTCACCGGTAATGGGGATTTGAGTGTTGTGTGTCGGTGAATAAGCCCAGGAATATAATATGACCATTGCATGGCATGTTGTAAGCTCTTTGTATTGGGTATGATATGGTACGTCATCGTGAGAGACCTGCAGAGATATATCGGTTTGGATTCCAAAACTTCAGGATTTAGGATAGAGGATTTCCTATGACATTTGTCACGGTCAGTGGTGGGTTGGGTTCAGACGGGAAACTAAAAGTTTGGGTTTCTGGTTGTTAGATGTTGTTTGGATGATTGGAACTAAAAGCTTGGTTCCTTGTTTTAGAAGAGGGTGTGGCGTACCCTGTTTGGATGGAGTCCAAGATTGTGACACAGTGGTGTTATTGCTTGTGTGAATAACATGTAGTGTGAATATGACATGTTAATGTTTTTTTTTTATGTTGTATGATGTATTAACATGGGTTGGTAAGCGGAGAGAATTATATGTATCAATTATAATTATCATGGTATGTAAATGTTCATGTAGCACTCGTATATACATGTAAGCATGAAGGAAAATGCATTGGCATCATGCATTTTCATATGCCACAGGCTATCATGGTGGTGGGTGTAGGTACATTAGTATTGTTTATTGTTAGTGTTGGTGAATGGGTGTGAGTACCCGGAAAATGAGATGAGAAGTCGAGGAGTAGAGAGACTCACGGTGTAAGGCCATTGTGACAAGTAATGTGTGTTGGGCAAATTTGGGTGTAAGAGACCCGCGGTATCATCCGAAAAGTTTTGTAAGATTATGGGGCCGCGGTATTATCGGAGAGGATTCTATGGTGGGTGTAAGAGACCCGCGGTATTATCAGGAAAGTTCTATGGTGGGTGTAAGAGACCCGCGATGTGATCCTAAAAGTTATGTTTGGGTGTAAGAGACCGTAGCGTGTGAAAAGTTGTTGCCAAAGACACCGCAGTCATAGTTATCACTTAGACTTCAAGTTGAGGTGATAAGTCGGGATTATTTCGGGATTAGTTACCAGTAGCAAGCGCATTGGGTGCTAGTGGTAGATGGGGTTGGGGTATATGGTGTCATTGGTACTACCGGTGGCGGTTGTCACAACAGCGCTGAAATGTGTGAGGAGTCGATGAAAGTGACTCGGGATATAGGCATGAAAACATTTCATGCATGACATATGACATTCAAGTAGACATTTTACTTGGATGTTTGTTTTGTTTGTGCGGCCAGGTGCGTAATAGCAGCTTAGATGGGAGAAATGGCCTTGTAGGAGTTATTTCTCTTGTGCTTTACTCGCCCGTCGTGGGACCCTTTCGGTGCCAGAAGCGCGCTCCTTGGCTGCGTGAAGTCACGAAGAAAGGTCGGGTTGTGGCATTGAGAAGCATTTTGCTTAAAATATATTAGAGCAATCTAGTTTATGTATATTTTGGCATGTAAAAGATGTAGAAGAGTTGTACATCAAACTCTTGTAAATTATTATAAAAAAATAATAAAAATGGATCTCGATGTATGAGACATGTGAGTGTGATATCGGGCACCCGATGTGCTAGTTTTCCAGCGGGTTGACGGGTTGTCAGCGGGACCTGGTCGGGGCATCCTGCTTCCCACATTTTGGTTTAATGGTTGTGGATTCAATTGATTCGCCTTGATTTTATATCCACCTGACTCAGATCGATGCATCCATTTAGTGGCTCTCTCTATAGTATTACGTCATAAGTACTAAATTGGAAATTTTGTTTGTTATTTGTGCACAAGCATAAATTGCAATACATGAGCAAGGGAAAAAAATACAATATCTATGCAAAAATAATTTAACTAAATTTAGGCTTAACAAATCATGAGTCACACAACCCTTGAGGCATGTCTCAAGTGATAAAATGAATGGGTTGAGCATATGGAAAAACTATGATTGAATCTTTGTAAAATCATAGTAGTACAACGTAATATACAAAAATGAATAGAAGTAAAAAAATAAATTGATGTATCACATATATTTGACACATGATATATATTCTAACACATGACAAGTTTGGAAGGTTACAAAATATAATCTTGTAGATAGGGTATTTATTATTTTGGATTTAGTGGTAGTAAAGTAAGAATTCAAAGTTTAAGGGAAAGTTACTTTAGATTGATTTGATAAGGTTGTTTTGGGTTATTTGGCCATATTGATTTTGGGTTGAATACTTTAGACAAGTTACATGTTGAGTGATGGTACGTCTGTCTATGTTGGCTTGAACAAATAATAAGTTGAATTTTGATTGTTTTGTATAGGTTGCTTAATTGTTTACATATCATATGTATAAACAATAAAAATTTTAATTAATTATGTTTGATGAATGCTCATTGTACTAAATAAATCTTGTCACTTATTATCATGAACTCATCTTTAAAAAAGGATGATCATTTAGTTTATAATGAAACTTGTTGTTCAAAACCACGAGTTCTAATTTTAGTTTAAACTTCTTTATTTAAAATGAGTTTTGATTTTACACACTAAATTCATATGTACTCAGTAGTTTTATTTTACAGTAAACTTGTATTCGCAAAAGACGATAGTAATTTTACATTGAATATATTTACAAAGACAAGATCCACGTGACCCAAGCCACACTGAGTTTTAGGAAAAGTTTGGAACACTTGTGTTAAATTCCTTATACTTTTTATAGGAATTCCATAATTGACACAACTAACTTATAATGCCAGCATCAAGATCGAATAAAAAAGGTTGACTGACCCTTTGGCGCAATTTTGAATTTTTTTTTCCTTTTTTTTTAGTCGTGATACAAATAGAAGGTGTGAGCCTATTTGATTCCTATTATTTAAAGCCCCATTTTTATGTTGTCTAAAAAAAAAAAAAACATGAATAAGCAGCATTTGGTTCGTAGTTTTTTTTTTAAAAAAGCGCAGCCAAAGCGTTAAATTGAATAATAATAATTTGCAAAAATCTTTAAAAATATCTTATCTTTATTTTGAAATTTGTTTTAAAAAATGAGGCAAAACAGAAGTGTGATTTCTTACTTTTACGCCTTTCATTTCCGAATGAGCATGCTGAGAACGAAAAAGTGGTTGATGTATCAATTTTCAAGCGTACTTGAAAAAGAAGATAGTACCTAGGGGTTGGAAATGTGGTTAGAAGTAGCTATCATTGACCTTTGTTCTTATAGATTGAATTCCATTTTGCTTCTTCATGTACTGAAAATTGCAGGAGAAGGTACACTAGACATGTCAATATGGCACAATTGAATGGACCACTTTTACATTTGATAGGGTACAACAAGGTGTTGATACGTTGGAGAAAGTGATGGTGAAACAGGATGGATTGGGCCAAAGCCCAAGAATTCTTAGTGGGCCCGAAATTTGACCAATGTGCTCAACTACTGGGCCAGTTCTAAAGTCCAATACCATTGACTTGGCCCACCCAACAATATATATATGATCAAATTCTTTGAACAAGACTACGTTATACGACTGTTTGTAGAAGAAATTAAATACTAGATTGCCCATATTCAATTATTATAACATCATTACATTCAATGAATAATCTCCCCTCAAAAAATAATAAATAAATCTTTCATTTTCGATCACTGATATTTTTAGCAACCACTTGTAACATTGTTTTGCATAGAGGCAAATATCTTCTGCCTCTACTCAAACTACATAATATTTTGCTCATGATATACATAACCACACACACCCTACTGAATTGCGCCACTCCAAAAATGTAGCACCGTAGTGAGCCAACGCCCCCATCACCACCAGAATATATGAAATATCCTGGTGACTTACTCATCAGTGGTCGAACCAGCCGGGCTTCCAGCTCGGGATCGGGTAATGTAGAACATAGTACCAGTCACATAGAATAGACATAATTACCAGTCACATAGAATAGAGCCATGGCCAACACATAGACCAGAGTTATAGATTTGTAGAATCATTCAGTTTACAATGAGCATGGTTGCAGGGACAATGCCGAATAGTCCCATGCGACAGACGGGGCTCAGAAGCGCAGTATTTGGCGGATGAAAGGGACGGGGAGAGCAGTGTTATGATGGTGAACATCCCCATTGCTGTGATCCCTGCTAGGTAAATGAATTGCCAGTGGGGGTCACACTGGAAGATGTAGTAAATCGGAGGGAAAAATGAGCAAATGATCATGACTGCAATTCCAACATAGTCCATTCTCAGCAAGAAGATGTTTAGTTTATTTGGAATGGCAGGAGAAGAGAGTGGCAGGTGCTTGCTTGAGGAGAGGAGGCAGAACATGGAGCCGCCCAAGAGAGAAGAGAGAGAGACGAAGAACGGCCACCGTGTTGTAGGCGGTTCCTGTGAGAAAATGAACTCACCTCCCTGACTCTGTTATTTGCTTCAATTCAATGAGGTTTGATGTGCCCTGCAGCTATTTTAGTGTTAATTACTTTTCAAAAAAAGAAAATCAGGTCATGTTTTCAGTTCATTTATATGGAAGAGCTCGAAATAAATTTACTTACCAGAGGGAAATCTTGAGAAGCATCTAGCTGCAGATAGAGGAAATGACCTGCAACAAGCATATGCATACAGATTAGAAAATCTGGGCAACCAAGCATTATTCATCCAGATTAATACTGTGACTGGATCACTACATGTTAAACTACCAATTTTTCCGCATCAATATGCAAAATCTGAACAAATATTCAAATTACTAATAAAGGTAGTTAAACCAGCATTCCCCTCCGCAAAACATTATACCATATTAAACTACCAATTTTTAAAAGTTGAGCTTTTTTAGGATTTAGGTTTAATATAAGTATCTTTAACACTATGATCTATAAGACTATAAAAGCTGAGTTATGCATTTAGATAGCAATTGCTCACATTATAAGGCAGCCTCTTATCTTGATTCATGGGTTACAAGCAATATATGATTTTTATGTAATTGACATAGTGAAATATGATTGTAATAGGGTTCTTGGGTTTTTTTTTCATTTTTTAAGCCATTTCACCTTCCCATAAAGCGAAGAAGGTGTATGTTTTTGTGCTGGCATGTAGGGAAGAAGACATGGGCCTTCCCGCCCGTGCGCGTTGCTTTAGTAGCCTCAGAAGCATTTTGTACCGTCTCAGCGTTAACTTAGCCTTTAAAAACACTGCAACAATAGTTATACTTGTCAAGTTGCTTTGCACTGATATGTCCTGAAGGTCACGGTCTTAATTGAAAACTATGTTATGGGGGCCACAGCATGAAATGTTGAAAATTTAGTAAAAGCTTGTAAACTAACCAGTCTGTTGAATAAATAATTGATAAAACTACGAAATGTTGATAAAGAGTCCGTAGAGGTGACAAGAAAATTTTTCTTCTAAAATACCCTTCATTTATCTTTTACAGCCTAACCTAATTCAAACATCCCCTTCTCCTCTCTCAACCGGGTTGACATCCAAAATCCATGCCAAACATCCCCTTCCCTCTTCTTCTTCAACCCCACACCTCACTTTCTTCGTTTCTTCTTCTCCTCAACCCGTTTTGCATCTCTCCCTTCCTTTCAAGCTCGACCTCGTTTCTTCAAGATCGGCCTCTCATTTGACTCAAAGCCCTAACCCGAAAACCCATCGGTAAAAGCTTCCTCCTCAAGCTGTAGGTCATAGAAACGAGAAACTATTAATTGACCGAGGTTATTCGACCAAAATGCTCATTCGAGCCATATAATCTACGTTTCTTTCTTCATCAGCGGGTTTTTTTCTCTCTCTTTGTCTCTTTGTCGTTGTCTCTTTCTTTTCCATTTGCTTGGTTGTTGAGAAAAATTTATTTGGTCATGCATGATTTATGTATATGGAGGTCGTACCGCTCTTTCTCATGATACTTTATTTGTATGGCAATGTAAGTGATCGCTGTCTATGATGCTCCTTGGACAAAAAATTTCCCAAAAAAGTGTTATAAAGATTTTCAATGTTTTACCTGAAAACTGTTATTCCATCGAGGCTTCCAAATCACTAGGGAGCTTTTCAACCATTATTATCTTTAGGATGTCCAACTATCATACAAAATTTTATAGATTCAAAATTCTTGCCAAGGGCCAAATTCAATTAAGTATGGTTTAGTAGGCGTATCAAACTGACGACATTCTAGATGGTTTGGGTAAAGTGAAAAAGTGGGAAAATGTCAAAAAAAATTTGAGGAGAAATGTTGTTCAAGAGTGAATTATTGATACTAAATTATTAATTGAAGTTATTCCAATTATTTATTGTTGTGTATAATTTCCTAAATTAGTTGTTATGAGAAAATTGTTGTAAATAAACTTGTAATTCGAAGTGATGAATATTGAAATGATGGATGCTTGTTTGGATTGAATGTATTAACGATTTGTTATGCAGAATTCCCTATTATAAGTATTTAGAGACTAATATGGTACCAAGGAGAAAGCATTTGTATAAGCGCCCTACTCAAACAGTTGACACCGAGGCAAGAACCAAGTCTCGGAATGACCTTAGGTTATTCAACACAAATGAAGAGTTTGATAGATATATTAAGTATTTGATAAAAGACAATGCTTGGGTGAAATATTGATCCCCAATTTGCCCAGGCAACTTTGGGTTGGAGCGATATTAGAAGGATGGTGGACTCAGTCATTTCTTTGGTTGAACCAGTGTATACACTACTAGTGCGGTGCTTTTACTCCAAAGCTCATTTCACGCATCGAGCTTTCATCGATTGTTCACTGAGAGGGAAAGACATATGGCTTACTCCGCGATTGTAAGCTTCAAATCATCTCTTATTTTTCTCACTTTTGTATCCTGACGGAACCATAAACGCTACTCCATTGGGTGTTTTTCAATCTTTCCCATATTGCTGCTAATCCAATATATTCTTTATAAACTAATCTCGTCCCATTTTTCCCACCTTTCTTAGAATGTTTATATGTGAGATTCCTAACTATGGAAATATCAATAAATAAAATACTCTTTACAAAACTTTTTTTGCTGAAGAATTATGTACCAAGTAGAATGCGGAAAAGCGCATAAAGGCCCAAAGAAATGGGAAAGAAAATACAAAGCAAGATTAGTAGGCTACTTCATAACCCGAAAGTGTCTATGAATCAAGGAAGACAGATTGGGCCATATTTTTTCCCACTAGACATAAAAACACCATCAAGGAAAGAAAAGATGCAAATTCATCACTAGATTCTGGAGTTCAAAACCTTTGTTGTAGAGGCAACTTTAAAGAGTAGAACTCCAACCTCTTTTCCAAAGTTGACATCTTATAATATGAGAGAGAATGAGAAGCTTGATAGACCACTTGCTTCATTGTTGGGTGCAAAAGATGTTATGGATCTTCTTTTAAGCCGTCTTGATTCGCGGGTGTTTCCTGAAACAGTTGACAACTTCTCCTTGCTTGGCAAGCGCTAAGTGTGATAAGCGGGAAGAAGTTTGGTTAGCGGCTCCTCTTTTTGCATATATTATGAATGTGGATGGAAAGGATAGGGTGGCTTCGAATGAAGTCCCTCTGCTCACGGGATGAAATCATTCTTTTTTGTTTTACCTTGTGGTCGTGGGCTAAAGTGTATAGTGTTGATAACTTAATTCTTTGGTAGGGGTTTGACTTGAGATTGGGGGTATAGGTGAGAGGAGTTTGGTGTTTCCTTGTACTCCTCTTGTGTATATTGGGGTGCCATATGCTTTCATTTTCAAATATATCTTTAGATCAAAAAAAAAAAAAAAAAAAAAAAAAAAGTTGACGTCTTATATGAATCTTTTTCATTTTGCTTCCTAAATGGAAAACAAATCTACATAATGATATTAAAATCTCTTTTGCTTGATGTTTTCAAAAAAAATAAGTGACTCACTTGAATTATGATTTTCCTTAACAATCCTTTTCATATCCTTTTCATAGGCCACCTGAGAAATGTTTTGGTCCATAATGTCTACAAGCTTCACAAGGACTCCAACGTACCATGAGGTCTCGTCTTGAATTGATCAGACTAACTCAGGTGGCGAAAAAAGACACCAGTCATGTCACAAACTTGACCATACATTCTCACACCTACCCCCGACCCAGAGTTTTTTTGGACTAGAAGGTCATCCTTAACAATGAGGCAACAATAAACCTGTGCCTTCCATGACAACATTGTGGTGCTTTCCGAGCAGGTTTATCATGTGGGCTTTCTTGGCCAAAACTATAGACACCAGTTGACTTGAGACCTAAGAGTCACCAGCGTCCTCCACCCCTGACCATTTCTTAAGGGATCAAAACCAGAAGGTGAATTCAAACTACCTCTCAAAGTCACCACCAAGGATGAAGCTCTTACAAATAATGCCTGCACATCCTATTGGATATTGTTAAATGCTTAATTTTTCTTAATGAATGGGGATAATTCATTAGATGACACATGAGAAAAAGAGGTGCGTCTGACACATATGCGAATGAAGTATACTAGCGATTGCATAAATAAAAACGAAAAAAAAGCTTATAGCACTAACAAACTAAATAATTGCCATATAATCAGTGCGATTCTTTTAACAATTATGATATGTGTTTTTATAATAATGTCATCAAACTATTTCATCATATTATCGGATATAGAAATATATTTCTCATGAAAAACATATGTTTCGGAGGAAAAAGCATTCCGCCATTATCAAAGTCTGCTTTAATATGCGAGACAAGTACATCCATCTGTGACTATGATTGTTTCTTGAATAGGAAACTTGAAATATACCTAAAAGAAAGATCAGTATTAAACAACCAACTCTCTAGAAGCTGAGCTTATAGGATTTGGGTTTTAATATGAATATCATGCTTCTTAACACCCACTCCCTCCGTGCGTTATACGCATGTGGAAGTCAAACAAACAAATAATTAACTGGACTTTCAGTCGCTCAATGGATTTAAAATTTTATTATATGTGCATTACACAAAGGTTATAAGGGACCATGACCTCAAAAATGAGCGTACGATACCATGTTAAATAACTGCTTCTCTTAAAAGTTCAAGCTTTGTAGGATTTTGGTTTAATATGAATATGAGTGTAGGAAATCTCATTATGAATAGTTTGTAATCTATTAAATAGTTATATAATAGTTGTAAACCTATCAAACAGTTGCTTCAAGTGATTATTAGTGATTTTCATTTTCCTAAATTTTCTCCTTGTTTTGTGGACTAGAATCTTTAGGCCATATTTAAAGGGATACTAGGATTGTAAAAATAGAGATGTGAAATCGAGTTGTTTATTCCATAATTCAACATGAGACATTAGAGCTATACAGTTTGCGTTTTGGGCGACTAGGGTAACTCTTGCTGGCAGCCTGCATTTGCTGAGCCATATCATCTGGAAATTCGAGTGTGAATAAAATCCTAGCAGGCGGCTTCTGCGATTCTCTTTAATTTAACTTTTTGAGAATGAGAAGCGAGGCGGAGGCCCGAATTAAAAATGAAGGGCTCTCCCTCTTGCACTTCTTGTGTTCTCCATTCGATTATGATGTTTTCTTAACTGCATCCAGATTCCCATTCAAAGGTCTTGGCACAGGAAATCAACTTTAGATATTATCGGATTTGCAATTCCAGGGCATTTACCAATCGTGGTTCTAAAGATGTTTCTTTGTGTGAATACGTCCAAGTTCTTGGTTTGTGAAGTGGAAACTTGGGAGTGGTGCAAGTTCATTCGGGTTCTTGTGGCTCCTCCTTTAGTAATACTTGAGAGATTACGGTAAAATTACGGTTTGTATCCTGCGAGTTTTGTCACGGAAATACATTATTTTAAAAATAAATAAAATTAATGTTGGTTGAAATGTTCCCAATCTAAGATCACAATCTTGCACGGCAATACGAGCAGGGTTTGAATCACACGGCCGGCAAGCGACAACGGCGGCACGGAATTGAGCTAATTGCGGAGTCGGGGCGCGACATTTGGGTTAGTTCAAATGCCGTCGTTCAGAACGCCGGCTTTTGAATTAATCCAAATGCCGTCGTTCTCAACGGCGACGAATTGGCTGGTCAAAAGCCGTCGTTTAAACGGTGGCAATTGATTTCCTTAAGATTTCGGCCTGGTTTTTCCCTTATTCTCCACATGTAACTTTCTTCTCCTCTTCTTTCCTCTCTTTCCGGTTGCGCCTACGGTCCGATTGCTGCATCTGTGCCGAGCTCTTCCTCTCACGGGTGATGTCCTCCTTCCTCGTCCCCGACTCGGGTAAAGCTCTTCTCGATGTTTGATTTGTTATTTGGCATTTGTTTTATTCATTTATTTGGTTGTTTGGTTGTCGTGGTTGTTTGGATGTTTGGATGATTTTTTGTTTATTAGGGAAAATATTGGAAGAGCGTTCTTTATATATGCTATTGTGATTGACTGGAGGATGGGAAACAGTGGTGTGTAGCTTCTGTGTCACAGAGGCAAACAGCAATGTCTAAGGCCTGGTGAAATTGGGTTCAGTAATGGTTGGGCTTCAAAATTCAAAAGCTGAGTAAGGTAAGGCACCAATCGACACCTCGAAGTCTTCTCCACTTTCTTTTCTTGCATCGACTGGATATATCTGCAAAAGATGATTTCTGCTGCCAATTCCTTTTTCAAAGCAGGTAAACTATCTTGCAATTTTGGGTGATAGTGTAGGGTTTCTCTCTGCTTATTTATTTGGTAGACTATCTTTAGTTCCTTGAAATACAACCAAAATGTCTTTCTTCTTTGGCCCGTCCAATGAAATGAGTTGGGCTTGATCTCAATACCAAACCAAAAATTGAGTTCTTGAAGCCTTCATATGGTTATTTTGTGTTAATCTGGAGGATTGAGAAAAGTGATGGTTTTGACTGCCCATTTCATAAAATGACTTTGATTAAGTCTCGAGCTCGACGAAAAGATGGTCTCTTGATCCTCCTGCTTTATTCCTCTTCTCTCCTTCATCTTTGTCTCCCATGATGAAGTAATTACGAAGGAAAGAATCAGCACATCATGTCGCGTCCGATGTGACACTGTATGTATGCCTGACCATACGTGCTTTTCATCATTGTTATTTATTTATTATATTTTCATCTAGTCTCATCCACTTGTTTGTTAGATTTCTAGTAAACATAGATCTTCCCATCAATCTCACGATCTAACAAATGCCGGAATCACTAAGCTCTCATGCTTTGAAACGGTTAACAACTCTTCCATCTTCATGACTCGATTACCAGATAAAGCTTTCATAGATACTCTCAGTCTTCCTTTACAAAGAGATAGTGGAGTGCAGGCAGGCCATTTGATTGTGTTGTTTGCCTACGTAGGTTCTGCGAAGAGAAGATAAATTGAGCTTACACCTCTTGCTCCCGGTGGTGTGTAGCTTACGTGTCACTTATTTTTTCATCTGAAGATGTGGGACTTGGATCCAATCGATGGTTGGACCATGTAAGGCACTGTAAGTTGTTGGTAGATGTTATAGATGGGATGTGCAAGTAGATTTACATAACTACACTTGTTGAACTTGATTTGACTTTCTTTTTTGCTGTATATATAGGGCCTTTGCTCACGGTAGAATATTAATCTCATTGCATGTTTGAGAGGACATACTCATATATATATATATATATATATATATATATATATATATATATATATATATATATATATATATATATATATATATTAATAAGTTGAAAGTAAGAGAATTTGAGTCTATTAAAAAATGGGATACTTAAAAATACCTACTAAGACTTCAAAGAATACAAACTGATCCTCCTGAATACAACAACCGAAAAGACTCTGAAAAGACTACCCGGAACCATAGCGGCATGAAGCTAGGCGAGCAGGTCGGCCACACCTGACCCTCAGAAGGCATCAGAGGCGCCTGCGACACCAATCTCAACTTTACATAACCGACCCGATCAATAAAATCAAGTAAGGCGAAGGACCATTTGAAGTATGCAAACTAGTCTTTGACCATAGAACATTCTACATGGAGCTCTTCGGTTTTTGAATGGACAACATCATCTTGATAAGCATTAAGAGGTTCTTTTGCCGCTGTAGGTTTTACATGCATCGACTTCAATATATGTTTGTATAGTAATAATTATATTTCACCTTCAATTTGAAAGTGTAATTTGAACAAGTAGTAATTTGACATATACATTAAATGTATAATGATGAATTTTATAGTTTGAAATTGCTAATTGGATAATAATTATGCTTTTAAACATGATGGCTTTGCTAGAAATTCCACCTACAAAATGGGAAAAGAAAAGTGATTCTAGAAAAATCTTGGAAAAGTTCTATGTTAACACTCAAATCTCTTGATGAGTATCTTTTGAATGGCGAAATATTACTTAGGACATATATTTGGAACAACCATTGATGTATTGGGTGTTAATTTTCTTCTTAATTTCTAGAACAACGCAACCTTGATATGATGGATTTTTATAGTAACAATACGATGAATTTGAAGTTGCATTGGTTGCATGCATCAATCTTAGCTGCAACAGGGCCACTTTACTACCACAATTATTATTATTATTATTTATTTATTTTAACTTTTTGGGTGGAAAGTAATTGAAGTACATCGGCTTTAGTTAGTATCTTCTGTATTTTGTCTATTGTTTCTTCTCCCTTACTTTATTCGACATGCAATCTTGGTTCAAGGTTATTACAAGAAGCTTGGAATTTATGGGATGGTGGATGATTCAATGTTTTGTTCTCTTTGCTTGTGGGATGCATTCTCGTGTTTGTCGGAGATGAAGAAACTATCTTGAGACTCAAATATTTTCTTCTCTATTCTCGTTCACTTGTTCAAAGTACTTTGTTTCAAATGCTGGAATCATAATAAAATTCCTCATCAACATTGATTTTATCTAAGATAAAATGTCAAGTTTCTTCTACATTGAGACTAGACCTTAACTCCGACCAAAATCAATTGAGAATAAATTAAAGTGCTAAGTAATTTGCTCGTCCAGATTTGACTTGAGTTTTGACGTTGAAAATTTTGAATTGCCGATGCGATTGTCTTAAACTTAGTGCATATGTAGGATTTTACCTTGTGACATCCGGTTTAAAGCAGGAGGGCTACGTCTCAAATTTTGTGTATAGTAGTAGGTCAGAAATCGAGTATCTTTTTACGGCGCTCTTTGTAACATGAGCACTGTGAGGTTGAACTAAGTGCTAGATTCTCACAATCCACGCCTAAGTATCATTAGTTATGGAAGAGGGAAAAGTTAAATAAATTCATGTCCTCCTGGATGAAGGGTAAAATTCTTCCCTTCGACCTCCATGGATTCACAATTCTCCCTGTGTGTGTTCTTCTAATGAGTGGCGAATAGTAATTAATGTTTCCCTTCTCCTTGCATTGCCAATCAAAGGAATCTGGGTTGCCACCTAATGTCAGAGGGCTTTTCAATAAGATCGGAGCAACAGTTGGGTATCAGCCCCCGAATCCATGCGGTTCGGGTCAGCCCACGAAACTTTCAAGAAAAAGGGTTTTTGATTCTTTTGGAGGCTTTAGAGAGACGTGCCTCATGACCCTGATTCTTTTTCATTCCATGCATCATTTCCAAATGATATTGACTTAAATAAAAAAAAAAAAAAGGCTTTAGGCTACACCTTGGATTTCCAAATGATATTTGCGAGGAAAGAGGAGGGGGTTGGTTCCCCTGGCTTTGAAGTAGACTTGCGAGGCTGATCCTTTACCTATCTTCCACCAAATCGCCTTGTCCTATAAATTTGGTTTACTTTCCAGCAAACACAACAAGGGGTTGTCCACCTTCTCTATTTTCCATGGGGTCTTGAAATTAGAGGTTCCAACACCCTCTCTTTCATTTGGAGCTCAAAATGCGCTAGCAAAACATCCTTTAGAAATTGTGATAGTGCATAAAATGAATTTGCATCGGGAAATGGCATAGGTTCCATTGTCCACATCACTTGTCTTTTCCATTGCACAGTACTGCAAAGAGATCTAGTTACAACATGCCAATCCTTTCCAATTGCTTCCCCTAACCTTACCCATAACCAACCATCCCATTCCTAGTACACCATCTCTCTTGTTACTCTACTCTTTCCACAATGTGTTTTACTAATATGTATAGTGTATTTCATACATCCGGGATATATATAGGCGTCAGAGAGTACATGGCGATCCATTGGATCCATCTGTCTTGCTATTTTAAAGGCAGACGATCCCCACTTTGTTGAGGCGATCGGGTTTGCATTTTGTACTCATGAATTAACATTCTGTTTTACTCTCCTAAATTTATATATATATATATATAGTGAATTATAAACATGGTTATTTCGTTAATTATAGTTACGGGAAGTTCTCAGGCCTCGTCGGATGAGAGCCTTCCTCGGCTGGGGATGGATCCACGTATTGATCCATACGGCTGATCGCGTAGTTCTACGGTATATACCGATTAGGCCACATCGAGCATAGATTGAAGCATTACTGTCTCGTCGAGAGATGGAGGCCCGAGACCCACACATTCTATGTCCCAGTTGGAGAGATGACGATCACGCTACAAGATGTTGTTATCATCCTAGGCCTCCGTATCGACGGACCCGCCGTGACTGGGACATGTATGCTTCCCGATGCTGCGGTTATGCGGTGGTACATTCGGAGTCACCGCCCCACGCTAATGCGGGTGGAGGATTGACCATCTCCATTAGGTGGTTATGTCGGCGATTCTCGACCCCGGGACGATCTTGATGAAGTGCATGCTGGGCGGAGTCTTGGCGTGGGGTTGTGTCGCGATGGATGCTTCTTGTTTAGGACAGAAGGGGTCCATGTTCTGTGCTTTCTCCGCTACTCAGTGATTTAGCCTTGAACATCTATAGGCTGGGGTGGTCTGGTACTTGCACACACATATCGAGAGTTATGTCGTGCCAGCTTGGACCATAGATGTGGTATTAGTGGTTGTATTACACTCATACAGGTATGTATTTATTTGTTATTGTAAGTTCATAAACTTTCATCTATGAAATTAGGTCAATTAATTTATGTTTATTCTATACTCGGCTATGGTGCCCAGGAGAGGCTTCACGTGTGGCCGACCCGATTTTGGGAGATCTGCACCATATCCAGCACTACCATTTGCGCATGCCTTACATGATGACGATGTCGATGGCGCCGTAGCCGGTGGGTATGGACGCATCCTAGCCGCAGGCCGAGGTGCAGCCGCAGCGCCTTCCGTTAGGATATAGATGGAGAGTACCTTTGACACGGGTGCTTAACCCATCCGGTGTGCTCCTACTATACCGAGATCAGCTAGACGCACAAACTTCGGATCAGGTAATTATATGTAAAAGTATATGGTTGTAATTATATGGTACAAAAGTATATGATTCATATAGTAATTTCTAATCTTGTTGACATAAAAGTATTCACATCAATGAGGTTAATGTAGGTCTTATGGCAACCGTGACGAGGACGTTGGTCAATTGTACCTCCCCGATATGCTTAGCTTCATCAAAGAGATATGGCGACGATGTCACCACTCATATAGCTGACATCGGTTGAGTGGCATCATCCTGAGCGTGATTAAGGCCGCTTTGGGCCGCATTAGAGATACCTGTGATTAAGTTCCTACGACCATCACCTACATAGAGTCGATGCATGCGGGCGACACTACAAAGGACATGACATATCATGCTCCGTACATAGCACTATGGGAGTCACGATCGCGAGGTCATACATTCACCCTCGTGCGGGTATGATGGACTTCAGATCCATACATGCAAAGGGTATCGCAGATTACACGGCGTCGACACCACGCTTGCATAGAGATGAGCAGTGAGGTTTCATACTACTCTAGAGTATGAATGTTAGTGGTAAGTTGGACCGAGACGCTATGGCACAGCTGGTCTAATTTTAATCAATAGAGTATGTAATTATAATTATTTATCTGGATCACGCAGATCGCCGCCATGGTTGACATCGTCGATCGGTCTCGTTTTGCTACCGCCGGTGCTATGTGCGACATATACCATATTGCCCGTTCGGCATTACAGCAGATCGGAGAAGAACATCGCGTCGCGGGGTACGCTCAGGAGGCATCCACATCACATGCACCATTGAGTAGGCCTCCAGTGTCATCGACTCCATCACGGGTGCAGCCCATTAGAGGAAGAGGGAGAGGCAGAGGGAGAGGCAGAGGGGGAGTAGAGCGCCGAGGTCATGGTGGAGAAGGTGCGGCAGGTCATGGCGTAGACAGTGGCAGCGGTACATGCACACTTGATGCGAGTTTCTCTACTTTGGTACCCTCTCATACTTACCCCTCACCATCCACACCACAGTTCGTACCCCACAATACTTCGACGCGCCCACCTTCCACACACCACATCAGCCCCACATTGACCACACTTTCTAGACCACATTCCGTATCCACACACATTACTGACCGTCACCTTCCGCACTACATCCGTATCCACACACATTGACCACCTTCCGCATCATTATTCTCAGATCCACACGCATTGACCCGTCACCTTCCATACCCCCACCCATTGACACATCACCATCCATCCCCCCACACGATGACACCATATTAGACCATCTTCTCCGAGCGCGTATTTCCGTAGGCGACTCGACTCGACGCGGTGCATCGACCACTCATCCACCACTTCTGCCTCTACCTCCATCACCCCTGCCCATCGCCCCTTTGCGCCGCCACACCGCCCAGATAATGCCTCTACGCCTCGTATATTCAGGCGCCGTTCTAAGAGAACTATTAGGGCGCTTCTTGTGGGACTCATTGGATAGATGATTTTATGAGTATATGATTTATTTTTATACATGTGCATTTTGATTTTTCGTGTCATCGATTAAGGTTTTATGGTATTTCAGCATCAAAGGGTTTTAGGGTTTATGGTTTTTTTATTGTTATGGGTTTTAAGAAAATGAGTTAGATTGATTTTACATTATATGACATTTTATTTTTAAAAATTTTTAACCCAATGCTCTTAATGATAAGACTTAGATCACCCTTTTCACGAAGTATTTATGACAAATGGTAGATATAAGGTTAAATTTGATAAAATATTTAATACAAATTTAACCCAGTTCTTGTTGTGATTTCACAACATTTCCTTTATAGGTCCCATTGATCGAGAATCGTGTTCTTTGGATTGTCTTTGGGGAAAAAATATTCAAACGAGTCTTGCATCGATGGATCTATGCGTTTCTCATTACAACCTGGATGCCAAGTTGTTCGACATTTCCTCGTAGACGAGGGAAGTGGTGAGTTAAGAAGGTGGGTTTTAAAGCACCATCATCATAATACAGCATGCCTATATAGATAGAGATCGATCACCTTGATCAGCCTCTATATGAATTTACCAACCTGGATGAGAATCATGATAAAGATACGAGAAGATGAAGTGGTGTTTTCCTTTGTAAAGCGTGTATATGCTAAAACATGCGAAGGTAGGAGCAATGTGCCCAAAGAAATGGGCGAAGAATCAGCCACATTACGTAACTTATTTCCAGCCAGTCATGAATCATAGAGTATCAAGCCGGACAAAAGCATTTCGTACCTCCGTGGACCTTGTTGGATCATGCAAACCGCTTCCCTAATAGTGAGTGAAGCGTAACCCGAAGGATTCAATGGTTCACCAAAAAATATTTATTTACCAAAAGTGATACCACTACGCACACCATTTAATGCTCAACACAAGAAATGCATGCTAATTCTAAAATTTTAGTACAAAATGTATAAATCTACATGGTTTGGTCCCTGCATCCTATGAGATACAACAAGAACACGCTTCGTGATAAGTATTGCTTTCGTGAGACCCTACGCTTGCATGGGAGAAGAAAGTTCATGTTATTATATAAGTACGAGCTACGGATAAAGTTCATGTTGTTTGCATAAGGGTTGTTTTCGTACTATATATTTTTATTTATTCTTTAATTAGTAATAAAATTATGTATCATTAAAATATTAAGATAAAGATAAAAATATATTTAAAGAAATCATCTTTTCCAATGATGATATTAAAAATATTAAAAGATCAACAAAACTCATTTATTTAAAACATGATTTTTAACTAAACTCGTTTCTTCAAACATAATTTTCAAACATTTATTTCTTAGTTAACGAAAACTATGATAAAATTAAAAATATTTTTGTTTCAAGCCTTAATTTTTAACTAAACCGTACATATAGGGGAAAACCCTCAAATTGGTCCCATTTAATTTGTTCTCTATTGGTTGGTGAGATCCTTGCCAAAAATGTATCTCTATTGGTTGGTTAATATAGGTTAAATATTAATTAACATAATGATCAAACAAGTCAATTTTGTGTCCAATGGGATTTTGGTGCTCATCCAAATACATCTCAAAGGAAAAGCAGTGAAATGCTGCCCCAATAGGAAGAACATCCTCATCAAGAAAAAAGTGAGGGGAGTGAGGAGAATGAACAGAACCGACCTCCTCATTTCTAATTCCAACACTTATCATCACTCCAGGAATTACCTCTTGATAGAAGGCAAAATCTTCACTTGCCATCGCCATGGTAGCTACCTGGACTTTGTCAGGACCAAGCATGAGTTTCCCAACCTTCATCACATGCTCATGCAAATCGCCGTCGTTTACTACTGCTGGAAGAAGGTAATCTTCTTCTCTTCTGTCAAAATACGCGTTGCATCGTTTACAGCTGCCTGCATTTCAATAACCTGCAAACATGATCCATACGTGAACCAGCAAGTTAATCCTTGGTCAACTCAAAAGCAGTCTCTAGAGGCAACAATTACCAAACAGTTGAGTATGCAAAAAGTAGGAAAAAGAGATATTGGAACTGGAAGGGATGATGATGGCTATATGATACTAATCCATCATGGATTGACAGCACCTTCCATGAGAAAAAATTGTCAACAAATAAATAAATAAAAGGAAAACACTAAAAATTATCATTAAGACACATTAGACAGTAATTTCCAAATAAAGGGAAGTTACAAAACTCCATATGTGGTACAACAGATTGATTTATATAAGTACCTTATAATTAAAAATCTGCATGGACATATAAATCAAAGGAGTTAGCTAGAGAGAAAGAGATGAGTTGACTAATCAAGACTCCAATGAACCTATAGGTTTGATAGTAACACTTCCCCAGCATCCAAGAGAGTTAAATTTTGTGAAGGAGAAGGGGGGAGGGGAATGAAGGAGAAGGAGGGAGAGAGAGAGAGAGGGAGGGAGGGATCAAACGGTTCACCTTAAGTTTATGCTTCCTTTCATTAAGCAACTTGGTAGCACCAAGCAGCATAGTAGTGTGGGCATCATGTCCGCACCCATGCATTTTCCCATCAATCTTGCTCTTATGCTCCCACTCAACAAGCTCCTAATAACCATTAAAATCAAATCAAAACAAAACAAAACCCATCCAACCAAATTCTCAATCCAACTCAAAACGTTTGTGGGTACCTGCAAAGGGAGAGCATACATGTCTGCTCGAGTAGCCACAACTGGACCAGACCCATTTCCAATTTCAGCTACAATGCCAGTCTTCGCAAGTGGGTGTGTGTACGAAACTCCCAATTTGTCGAGTTCCCGCCGAATAAGAGCACTGATATTGTATTCTTCGAATCTGAGCTCTGGATTTTCATGGATTTTCCTCCTTATTGAGATCTCAACCAGTATCTCAGCCCTTTTCATGGCTGAGCTTCAAATTTAAGGCAGAGTTTCTCATCCTTTGAGCACAGAGCATGCTCCCGACAGAAGGAGGAGAAGAAGAAGACCATGAGCAATCGAATCACAACCCATATTTTTTTGCCCCCTTCACGGAAACAACTGTGAATCCGAAATCAAAACAAAGAAATGTGGATCAGTGATGGAGTTGATTTATTTTATCTGCAGAAATGGTGACCCCTTGAGCTTTCTCCATACTTTTTTTTGCATGAAAATATAATTAAGCATAGATGGAAAAGAAAATTCACGAAGAAAATAAGAATAATACCTCCTTGTGGTTGGAAATGTTTTCTGTTGACCATTGCTGGAAATTTTGGAAAAATATTTGTCAGCCATTGCTGTAAATTGGCAGCCACAAAAGCCTTCTTTGATTTCCTTGAGACCTCAATAGCAATATTTACATCTTCTGTCTGCACAACAACCACATAATGTAAGATATTCATCTCGCATCACCCCATTAAGGAAGATAGCTGTAAGGAACAGAAAATGCACATCAAGCCTGCAAATTGTAATGGTAGAATAAAATAATAAAGGTATTTAATTGACATAATAAATTGCCATTTGAAATGGCTAAAGTAACTCAACTGGGAAGCCCAACATATAAATTGAAAAGAAGCTCTCAACCAAAAGCACAAAATTCATATGATAATAAAAGTATGCACAAAGTGGGTGCTAGGTACTAACATGGTGGTGAACGCAAGCAATGAGGACCAAATGATAAATAATGGGATCAGTGTGATTCATATATCCGTACACATTCAATTACTGAACTTGACTTCTATTCTTACAAGAACGCCGATTGTGACCCAGTTGTTTGCACAACCCGCACCTGATCAGGGTTTTCCCCTCCCTAACATCCATTTCATTATGCAACCGGCCAATGAGATCTACCCCAGAGCGCCGCATTGACTCGTGTGCTACAATCACAAAGGCTATCATAAAGGGGCCACTCATCTTCATTGAATATTGATGGAAAAGGGGTGCCCATGTGTCATAGTACGATTGAGTAGTGTAGTAGCTTTCTACAAACAAACGGAAACTGCTCACAACGATGCCGACATGCTGATATGATATGGGCATGGGAAGCCATGTATTAATGTCTTTACACATGTGCACGCCATGTAGGTGACGCGATGAGTTCGGGCTCTCCTCGACTCTTTACATGGAATAGGCCCTTCTCGCGGATCATAAAGGACAATTTCCATCGAACCGCCTTGACGTGGCCCGGATCCGCGCATCAACGCATTTGAGCGGAACATGTCAATGGATGCTAACTGGTTAGCACCTACTTCTTGCAACAAAGCAACCGCGACTTAAAAAGGTCAACTGATTTACGCATCGTGGTGCTTTCTGTTCTTAAGGACACTATTAAATACCGAAATGTTTGTTGTCATTAAACTACATCTTCGTAATTCGTCAAAGGTGAAAGAGCCCATAATCGAAAGGGACTCCGCTCTAGCCATTGTAATGTCGCAATTTACCTAACAGTGCATATGCTTTTGAATTTCCGCTCAGACTCGCTTAAAGCGTATTTCTAAGAAACCAAATTCTTCAAAATTTTATCTTTTGAACCGGTCATAAAATTGCTAGAGTTAATGACGCATGCAATCCATGATAGTAAATGGTGTAGCCTAACCAAGATGAGGATCACCATTGTCGCTATGATTCTGATGTTCGTCTGATAACGCAAATTCCCGACCTGAGTAACGTGATTTAACAGGCTGGCGAACCATCCCCAACTCCGTCAAGATTTCGCCTTCTGTAATAGCAAATGCCAATGGAAACAACTAATTATTTCCGTCACACCCCAAAGAAATCAATAACTTGCCTTTATACTTCCTATATAAATGTGTACCATCAATACTCATAACGGGACGACAATGTTGGAACCCTTCAATGGAGGCTCGAATAATTAACACACGTTGGAATATCTCAATGTTTGGCATGTTAGTTTACATGTTTTCTCTCCAAACAACAAAGACATCCGTGATTTGATTGTTTGGCGTCACAGAACAAACGTGGCAACTCTATATATGACTGAGAGAAGTCACCAAATAACTGTCTAATTGATTTATGCTTTCCATCCAACGCCTTTTTGTATGAGATTTGATATCCTCATTTTTCCATCACACTCGCCTGAATAGCACATGATGAATGTGAATCGTGCCTCGAATTAATGTCTTTATATGAGTTGAAACCACCAAGAGTCGGACCGATGATGGTCCCGCTCAAGCAAGGATTATACAAGTATGCGGCCAAGATATTGCCATAATGAAATAAGGAAGATCTTATGATCACCATTGCACTAAGCTTCTCCATGGACAAGACATTCTTCAGCTTCTTCTTACATCGTAGAACCAGCAATTTTTTTTTCGAGGATGCAACAACGACATACTCTTGATGTGCTTTAATGGAGCAAATCTCGTCGCTCTTGCAAATCGATTAATTAAAAATTTGCCCAATTACGAATTCTCCACTTTAAATCACCGCAGAGTAGGTCGTGACCCATGGAGTCCAACAACTTGCAACAACAATATCTAGGTTTTCAACATGTTGAAATGAGGTGTTGGTGGTAAGTGATAGGTAATCAGGATGGCTCATCCGATGTCTCATCACCAGTGATTTGATACATCATAAGATGGTGCTTTTGTGCAGAGATTATATATCCCTTGTTCATCCAAAGTCAGTTGAAAGTTCGAGGAATGATGGCGCTGATCAACTCAACATCCGCATCAGCTCCATCGAGATTCATCATCAAACACATCTTCACCATATTCATCACGCTCTCATCCGCATTGTCTTCATCATTTTATATTTAGTCCAAGATCCTGGGATCGGATCACTTAGCTAGCCCACAAATCGCAAACAACCGTGCAACGCTGCAATGGTCGCAACAAATCTTCATGCCCACTCACAGATTGGTTCAATTGTGCCTTGACACGCACAACTTTAATGTACAGTTCAATTTCCTCAATGGTTGTCAGAGCTTACCAGATCCAACATTTCACGCAGACACTACTATCAATCAATCGGGAAAAGAACCTATTTCCATTTCTAAGAGGATACTTACAAATGAGTACTAATTTGAACCTTCGTTTGTCAATGGTTGTCTTTGAGTATATCATATCAATCAATTCTTGAAACGTGCATTCAATCGGTATCTTCAAAGGCGCAATACAAGTTTAGCTCCCCTCATATTCGACATCTGTTTTAGTCCTCACTATTTGTCCATTATAGTAACATATCATGGGAATTGTTGAAACGGACATATTTGACCTGTACATAATGGTGTCACATGAATTAAATAATATGAGAGGTCATTAGCCTGATATCAAATCAACTTTATCATAAAGAAAACAATTAGAGTAGCTCTCTTCCATTTCAATCATTTATAACACGATTACAATGATTTACACTTAATATACATTTGATTTTATTTCATAACTATAGCCTTGAATTCCAAATATTAATTTTGCAAGTCATCTTAATGGTGTAGGCTTGTGGGCTCAGAGCAATATGCTGTGCATGTTATACATATGAGAATACAAGAGTATTATGAGAAGCCACACGCTCTATGGAGCAAACTATCATTCAAGTTTATTTGCATGACTAAATAGAGCATTTAAGTCTCTATAAGCACGAGATACGCACTATGTTAGATAAAACACTCTTTGAAAGGAGTATAGTAGAGATACCCAAAGGAACATACATCTTTCCCATATTATTCAAAAAATTGTAAAGCAACAACCAACCAACAAGCACATCTAAAATTTATCTAAGACATAACAACCGCTCTGTGAATTAATATCACACTCTATACTACACCAAATTTCGATCTAAACACCAAACACCCTACTAAATACCCTTTATTTCAAAGATATAAATCTGGATAGGTCCATTTCTTGTCACGACCAATGTGCATTTGTCTTCAGGACACATGACATCATATATTGTCTTCACAATAAAATTGCAACTTATTTCTAATGCAAAGATGTCTTCCAGGGAAGACATCAACATGAATTTGGTTTACACAAAAAGGAACTTCAAAATTCTTTGTAATAGTAAAAGGTAAAACCAACGTACAACATCTATAGAAATGAAATGGCAAATTGTGATCATTAATAACATCTTAAATGTGAAAACAAATGAAATGTTTATGCTTATAAAAATGAAATGTTTATGAAATACAGTTGGAAAGCAAGCAAGTTCATGTTCAAGTTCATGCTTATAAACTAAACTAAAAATAAAATAAATAATAAATAAAAGCAAACCCCCAATGCTCCATCTGGTGATGCATACACAAATGAATCAAATTCCCTCAACTTGAGTTAAAGGAAGAAAGAGTAAGGACAAGAAAATTATGAGTTTGATCCCATTAACATCGTTTCCATATTATTTCCCAAATTTCCTCACAATTTATTTGCACTTTGACCCATAATGAATAAATTAAACACCAATTTTTTATCTCGTTTTCTTTTCTTTCCTATTTTCCTAGGTAACCAAGCAAAACAGTTTGATATTTAGAATTGAAGTCGTATTGACAATGTCATAGTCGTACAAATGCATTGAATTCATGGTCTTTCCTCGCATTCTTCGCTAATATGTGTATGCGTGGTTTTTCGAGGTATGTATGATTCAAAATAATGACTCATATTCACTCTTAGAATTGCACTTCTCCTGTTCAGGAAAATCCTCTGAGGCTTTAATTTTGTAAGATTTGGGTTAATTTAAAGTAACTTTCTGATTTTGAATTGTTCAATTTCAGGGTTTTTGAAGTTTGGTGCATGCATATTCCTGTTTATGATCGAACACCATTTGAAGGTCCCAACGAAAAAGCTTATAAATAGAGCAGAGTATTTTGAAAAAGATAGAAGGTCAACAACAGAGTATATTCCATCCAAGTTCATATAGCAAGGTAAAATAAAACCAACAGAACAATTTTATCAACCAAAACGAATTATTTTGAAAGTCCTGATGAACCTGCTCTAATTGAAGGCTCACTCAAGGTCAACAAATGAGTCGCTTCAAACCTCGAAATCACATATAACCACCCATTATCATCAAAAAATAAAATCCTGATATAGAGATTACATTTTACTGAAAAAGATAGAATGTGTGACAAAGAAGTAAATACTACCAATCTGAAGGGGGATCTGGAGCAAAAGAAGAGGGGGAAAAAAGAATCTCTAAGTAAGTGACAAATACGTGGTTACACACCACCGATAAGAGGTGTAAGACTCCAATTTATCTTCTTCTCGAGAACTCACACAGGCAACAAAGACAATCAATGGTCTGCCTGCATCTACTATCTCTTTGTAAAGGAAGACTGAGAGCATCTATGGAAAGCCTTGATCTAGCATTCGAGTCATGAAGATGGAAGAGTTGTCAGAATCGCTTCTTCGGAGCATGAGAGCTGGGTGATTCCTGCATCTCGTTTAGGATCGAGATTGATGAAGCAAAGAAGATCTATGCTTTACTAGAAATCTAACAAACAAGTGGAGGAGACCAGAGATGAAAAATATAACAGCTAAAATAACAATGATGAAAAGCACAGATGGGCTTATTCTGCTACCGGACGATGATGATGATGGGGTTGATTCTTTCTGGTAATTACTATCATAGGGAGATAAAGATGAAGGAGAGGAAGAGGAATAAAGCAGAGGAGAGTGGATCAAGAGACCATCTTTTTGCTTGATTTGAGATTGAATCAAAGTCATTTTATGAAATGGGTAGGCTGCAAAAAACCATCACTTTTCTCAATCCTCCAGGGATTAACACAGTTTCAACCATATGAAGGCTGAAGAACCCAATTTTTTTGCTTGCATTGAGATCAAGCCCAACTCATTTTGTTGGGATGGGCCAGCAAGAAAGACATTTTTGGTTGTATTTAGAAGGAACTAAAGATAGTCTACCAAATAAATAAGCAGAGAGAAACCATACTATTGACCCAAAATTGCAGTATAGTTTACTGTTTTGAAAAAGGAATTGGTGCTAAAGAAACCATCTTTTTTTTTGCTTAGACAGGAAACCCAAGTCAGCGATGTGCAAGAAAAAAAAAGAAAGTGGAGGAAGAGCTTTACCTGAGTCGCCGGAGCAGAGGGGGACGACCACCGGAGAGGAAGAGCTCGGCACAGGACAGAGCAATCGGACCAGAGGCGCAACCGGAGCAGAGGGGAGAAGAGGAGAAGAAAGCAGAAGGGGGAGAATAAGGAAAAAAAAAACCCTAGGCCGAAATCTTAAGGAAATCAATTGCCGCCGTTCGGAACGACGGCTTTTGAATTAGTTCAATTGCCGCCGTTGAGAACGACGGCATTTGGATTAATTCAAAAGCCGTCAACACGGCATTTCAATCCATCCCCAGTACGCCGCCTGCCTCAACACGACGCAATTAGCTCCACCCAAAAGCCGCCGTTGTCGTTGCCGGCTTCTGTGTGATTCAAAACCCGGCGTTCGTATTGCCGGCATTGTGATCTAGATTGGGAAATATTTTCCAACTAACATTATTTTTATTTTATTTTTTTTTAAATAATGTATTTCCGTACAAAACTCGTATCCACAGGAATTCTTCCCTTGGATTATGTCAGTGTGAAAAGAATGATGGAAAACTGTCCAGAAGGGACTTTGGAACTTTTTCATGTTGCCTTATGAAGACCGATACGTTGATGTGAAGTTCATTGGTGATATATCTGATTCCAGCCTTAATTGCTAGTTTAATTATCAGCCTTCATTGCTGATTCCAGCCTTAATTGCTGGTTTAATCCTCAGCCTTCATTGCTGATTCCAGCCTTAATTGCTGGTTTAATTCACAGCCTTTGTTGCTGATTCCAGCCTTAATTGCCGGTTTAATTCTCAGCCTTCATTGCTGAATTTTCCCGTGGCCTCCATTGCCATTATTTCTTGATCTCTTTTATCCTTTATTGCTGTTTCACCAACATCAATGATATCGGACTTCATCTTTTCAATTGTTGAAGAATAGGCTGTGCGCAACCCAACAGAACTTAATAATATTCAGCCACCTTACAGTTCTCAAGCATCAACTTCAGGCCTTCAACTTGCAGATGTGATGACAAAGGGATTGTGTCACAACATGTTTCATGAGAATGATAGCTAGCTGGGAATGGAAAGATCCATATCTCGTCCAGCTTGAGGGGGAGTGCAGGAAATCTCGCATGAATAGTCAGGAACTCCAGAGGTAGGAATGTGCTAGCCCGACCCATTTCAGCCCCGCCTCACTGGGGCCGCGGCCAGACGGGTCAGGCCATTCACGATCATTCGGGCTACTATTAGCAGTTCAAATTTCACTTCTACATGGCTATGAAATAAAACTATTAAAAAGCTAAAAGGCATTTCTATATTATTTTTATTAACCATGATTTTATTTTTATTTTAACTTTTAATAATTTGTTCTTCCCTTTCTGCATTTTCTCAATAACCAAACGACTCCTAGGAGCAAAATAAAATATGCACATGCAGGCGCTAGGTGTAGTTAAGGAAGCATAAAGAACTATGAACAAAAGTCTGTAGAGGAATTCTGAACGCCTATCTGTACAAAGCTTTCTCCCATGTAAAAACCACTTCTAGAAAATTCTAGACCCACCTCTTCTTCTAAAAACCAGACCCACTTCTTCTCCTTCTAAAAACCAGATCCACTGCAAGAAAACACAAAAAACCATACCCACCGCAAGAAAACCCAAAAAAGCCATACCCATCGTAAGAAAACCAAAAAAACCATACCCTTCACAAGAAAACCCAAAAATCAATCTCTACAAAAAAAAAAAAAAACCATTGGATTTTCATCAAAAGGAGATGAAATCATCATAAACCCAATAAAGCCATCACGCCCCCAAAACCCCAAAAAAATCCCAAATTTTCCTAGTCCCCCTTGACTCACCACCAAACTCAACCCTCGAAATTCCTCCAATCACCCAATCGACATTGATGCTCCCAATCGACCATCGACTCAAATCATTACAAAACCGACATCAACAACCACCACAAATTACCGAAAACCCTTTTAAAAAAAAAAAAAAAAAAACACTAACAAGAAGATCAATGCCTGGTTTTGGAAGAGGAGAAAAACCCTAATAATATAGCGAAACCCTAGAAATTGATATGTGGGAGAAGAAGCTCCAACACGGCATTGATGAAAAAGACAAAAAGGTTGATGCTCATTGCTCGAAAGAGAGTTGGGTGAGATGTGGTCTCTGTCCTTTGAAATCATTTGAAAGTGAAAGGGAAAAAGAGAAAGGGGTTAAGAAATTTCAGTTTATATTTTAGGTATTTAAAAAATAAAAAGGGACGCAAAGGGTAGCCCGACCCGAACACGGTTGGCCTGAGCCTATTTGGACCGGCCACAATGTAAATTCTTAATTTTAGGCCTTCATTTCAACCCAGCCCTCCCAAATTTCGAGCGCCCCACTCCAACCCACTCCGCTCAACCCATATTCCCACCTCTATTGTAACCTATCAAATAGTTACTTCATGAATAGCTGTGAATCTCATCAAATAGTTGCTTTTGTAGTTATTGGTAGTTTATTTTTCCTAAATTTTCTCCTTGTTTTGTGAACTGAAATGCTGGCCACATATTTAAAGGGATTCTAGGATTGTAAAAATAAGAGATGTGAATTTAGTTGTTTATTCCATAATTCAACAATGCTTCTTGTTATAGAATTGTAGAATTAGAAAGTTGTTGGGAAAAGGAAACATGTATTCATATAGAGTTAGGAAACTTCATATTCTTTCCTATTTGGTTTAGATCGTCTTATATAAAGGCCATATGGTTTGTGACCGCGAAAATACAATTCTTCCTTCAATTATCTCGACACATAATATCGTGAGCATGGTTTTGAATTTGCCCTAGAAGAGGCAAAATTTTTAGAGAAATTTTGAAAGAACGGAGAAGAGAAGAAGAGTCGTGGGGTGTTTCTTTGAAACACCAACTTCAAGGGCGCGTGGGGTGACACCGCCCACCTGAGGAGGAGCACCGGCCGCCGACGACCACCGCCACCAAGTTCGGTGGCCGGAAACCCGGCGCGTGAGCAACACATGCCGATCTAGTGATTTTACCCTTTTTCACACGCGCCGCGCGTGAGGGCGCACGCATCGCCCGATCGCCTTTAATAACCACGTATGGTGCCTTGACTGAGTCCATCCATCCGCTCAGGTGCCAAACCTAACTATTTTTGGTGTTTTAAGCTTAAAAATTTGTTGCGACTCAGTGGTTTCTTCATCTAGATTACGAGTTTCGGATTCTCTAGAAAGGGAACGTATCACGAATATTTGAGGTATGCAAGGCTTTTCATCGACCTGAAAAACAGGACAAGTCTCTTATTGCCCACTTCATGGAATTCAAGAAAACTTTTTTTTTATAGATAAAAGCAAATTATATTAAACCACATGGGAAGTCCCAAAGTATATAGGTGATATACAACAAGGCTCCCAACAAAGGGAAGCAAGGAGAAGAGAACACCTACCACCCACAATAAAAACCAGAGAAATCAATTACAGCCACCCAAGTCAAAATGTCTACCAAAGACCTTGGTTTCTCAACACTGTGCAAGTTGACCGAAGACCAAAGATTACAAAGAAAAGTAGACTTCATCCTATTAATTGAAATAATCACATCCTCAAAAACGAGCCGGTTTCTTTCCCGCCAAATTGTCCAAAAAATGCAAAGAGGAGCTACCATCCAAGCCTTCTTGCATCGCTTGCCTACAAAAGAACCATGCCAAGACAGAAGAGTCTCCTTCACAGAAAGAGGAAACACCCAACTAACACCAAAAATAGCTAAAAGCAAATCCCAGAGAATCTTAGCATTTGAACAATGGAGCAACAAATGATCAACTGTTTCTTCCCCTTCCCCACAAAGGAAGCACCTATTAACCAACGCTCTCCCCCTTTTCTTTAGTTGGTCTAGGGTTAACACTTTACCCCAAGAAGCTTCCCAAGCAAAGAAGCCAACTTTTGTGGGCACCCAAGGATTCCAAATCAAAAGGGAAGGAAAAAGCGAATCCCTTGCCGGAGTCAAAAGCAAGTAAAAAAGCTTCACCGAAAAGCGACCATCTTTAACATCTTTCATAAGCAACCCATCCTCTCCACTGTAGATGACTCCTCAGGTTGAATGACATGCAAAAACAACTGCACTTCCTCTAGTTCCCAATCATTGAAAGATCTAGAGAAATGAGGGGACCACCCCCTCCTCCCCAACCGGATTCCATAAATCTGCCACCAAAGCCTCCTTATTAACAGCCAATGAAAACAGAGAAGGGAAAGTTATCGACAAGGGTTGTTCCTCACACCAAAAGTCCTTCCAGAAGCGAACCCTCCTACCATTCCCTAATGAGCACATAGTATTAAGGAAAAGGACTCCCACTCATTTCTAATCTCTTTCCAGACTCCTGTCCCATAGGGCCCTCTTACTTTGCACGAACACCATCCCCCCGAATCCTCCCCAAATTTTGAACCGAAGACTTTTCTCCATAGGGACTTCCTCTCATTGCAAAACGCCAAAGCCACTTGCTCAAAAGGGTTCTGTTAAGATTATACAAACCTCTAACACCTAGCCCCCCTACTTTTCTCTGGCTTCTGAGCAAACAAAGGGTCTACTTAACCAGATGCTTGTCTAAAGACCTCCTCCCCAAAGGAAGTCCCTTGTCTTACTTCTTACCTCCTAGGTTCAAGAGAGACATATAATAAATTGGCAAGCTTGAGAGAGTACTATAAAGGAGAGTGAGTCTCCCCCCTTCTAAGATATATTGTCTCTTCCACAAAGTCAGCTTTCTCCGAAAACTTTCTTCTATAACATCCCAATCTGCCATCGAATTGTGTTGAGCCCCCAAAGGAAGACCTAAATATGAAGAAGGAAGGGCCCCTATCTTGCACCCTAACTCATTAGCTAGAACCTCCATATTAACCACTCCTCCCACAGAATAATCTTGCTTTTAGCCAAGTTAATCTTCACCCCAAGATAGCTTCGAACCACATTAGTAACCAACTTAGGTAGGCCATTTGCTCCTGCTTCGACTCACAAAACAAAATAGTGTCATTTGCATACAATAAGTGGGAGACTGTCAGCCCATCCCCCCTCTCTTCCGTCGAATCTACAACCATAAAGAAAACCTCCTTCCACAGCTTTGGCAATGAGACAACTCAAGGCTTCCATCCCAATCACAAAAAGATAAGGTGAGATAGCTTCGAACCACATATTAACCACTCATTAGCTAGAACCTCCATATTAACCACTCCTCCCACAGGAATAATCTTGCTTTTAGCCAAGTTAATCTTCGGCCCCGAGATAGCTTCAAACCACAGTAGTAACCAACTTAGGTAGGCCATTTGATCCTGCTTTGACTCACAAAACAAAAGAGTGTCATTTGCATACAATAAGTGGGAGACTGCCAGCCCATCCCCTTCCTCCGAATCTAAAACAAGAAAGAAAACCTCCTTTCACAGCTTTGGCAATGAGACAACTCAAGGCTTTCATCCCAATCATAAAGAGATAAGGGGAGAGAGGGTCCCCCTGCCTTAGACCTCTAGAACTCCGAAAGAAACCATGGAGAGTGCCATTCACCATGACTAAAATGGTCGAAAAATACACCAGCTGATCCAACTAGTCCACTTACTACCAAAACCCATTTCAGTCCATCACCTTCAATAAAAAATCCCAGTCAAGATGGTCGTATGCCTTCTCTATTTCCAGCTTGCATAAAACACCACTCTCCTTTCTTCTAAACATCGCATCTATTGCCTCATTTGCAATTAAAGCCGCATCAAGAATTTGTCAACCCTCCACGTGCCATACTCCGAGATCACCTTTCCTACTACCCTCTTGAGTCAATTAGCAAGAACCTCTCAAAATTTCAGACAACCCTCCCACTGTAATTAATAGGCCTGTCCTTATCTATCGCATCCCCTTTTAGAATTAACACCAAAAAGTGGAATCTCGTGCTTCTCACAAACCTATTCTCGGCTTCATAAAACTCATTGGACCCAAACCTTCTCCTTGACAAAGTCCCAGCCTAAACTACCAAAAGCAAGAGGAGTTTATTCGGGCCAGGGGGGCTTGTCCCCATTTAGCTTGAGACTCGCCACAAAATTTCATCCTCGGTGAATCTATCTTCAAGCCCGACAGCCGTCTCTTCCCCGATTTGATTGAAACTTAAACCTGACATGCTAAGACGCCTACCACCTAGGTTTGAGAGTAAACCTTGGAAAGCTTCAACAATTCCCTTGTTAACAGTCTCATCTTCGTACCAACTCCCATTAATTTTAATTTTCTTCAAATAGTCCCTCCTTCTATAGGCATTGGCCATTATGTGGAAAAAGCCTGTGTTCTTATCCCCCTCTTTTAGCCACAACTCTCTCCAGTTGAATATGTTGCTGCCCTTTAGTGTCGATGTCAAAGTCTAGCAAACTCAGAGAGAACAGATAGTGGTTATGAGTTTTCTAGCTAGTCTTCCTTCAGAATTTGATATGGCCGAATCTCAGATTCTCTCTAGTCCTCAAATTTCCTAACTACAGGAAACTTTCAATCGGTTATAACGTACAGAGATCTCCACATCTATTCAGATGAGTAATGCATTGGTCAGTAAAAATAGTAACTATGAGCTTCTGAAGCAAAGAAACCAAGAGGCAAAATGGAATCGCCTCGAGCCTCCAGTCACTCCCTCAGAGGAAATGGTATGTTATTATTATCATAAGTCAGTTTCAAACAAAGGATTTAGGAATGTTGAAGTATTTCTTGGGTGTTGAAGTCATAAGAAGTAAGCCAGGACTTCTGTTATCTCAACGAAAATATGTACTTGATATGTTATCCAAGACAAGGAAATTGGGCGCCAAACCATGTAATACTCCTATGGCTCCTAATGTAGAACTAACTAAGGAAGGAGAACTATTTGAAGATCCTGAGAGATACAGAAGACTAGTCGGTAAATTGAATTACCTTACAATAACTCACCCAGATATTGCTTATTCAGTAAGTGTGTTGACTCAGTATATGTCATCTCCCACACTCAGTCATTCAACAGTTGTAGAACATATCCTGTGTTACTTGAAAGAAGCTCCTGGACGTGGAATATTGTATAAGAAGCATGGACATACCAGAATTGAATGCTTTTCGCACTCCAGACCGGCATGATCTAAGAAGACGGAATCCACCTCAGATATTGCGGTCTTTGTCGACGAAATCTAGTCTTACGGAAGAAAGAAGAAGCAAAGCCGCGTCTCGGCGGTCTAGTGCGGAGTCAGAGTATCGAGCCATGGCACAATCTGTATGCGAGATCATGTGGATACGCCAGTTATTGATGGAAGTGAGCATCAAACTCATTATAAGTGAAGCTTTCGTGACAACTGCTCGCTATGAATATAGCATCCAACCCTAAGATTTTCATCAATGCACCAAATATATTGAGATGATTGTCATTTTGTCCGTGAGAAGATCCGGGCCAATGATTTATATAGGATAAGGGGAAGACTGTGGTAATGTGCTAAGCAGATATTTTCTACAAAAACCTTTCTGGAAATGATCGTAGTTATCTATAACATGTCAGCATGATCAACATCAATGCTCCAACTCGAGTGAGAGTTATGTGACACTGGGGAAGAATGGTAAAAGGAAACATGTATTCATGTGTGGTTATGAAACTTCATATTCTTTTCCTATTTGGTTTAGGATTATCTTGTATATAAATAGGTTTGCTTTGTGATCAATGAAAATATAATTCCAATTATCTCTCGACACTTCTAACAAAATATAAGGTAGGATTAAAGACCCTTCGAAAAAATACATGCATCTGCATGCACATGCACACCAAACCCTAGATCTAGCCAAGGTTAATATGAGCTAGTCAGCCTTTAAAAAACTCACTTAAATTAGGATGGGAAAGTAAGACAAAAGAGGACAAAAAAATGCATTTCTTTTACATAATTTTAAAATAAATTAAGCATGAGATACATGCCTTAAAAGAAAGGAAAATGATTTTTTGCTTAGTAAAAGGAAAATGATGAAACACGCTGAGTAGATTCATAAAGATAAGCAAATAGAAGATGGTTAAAGATGTTTAAGAAAGGGAGGAAAAAATCAACAAAAAAATAATTTTGCATTATTCCAAAGATATATAGGACAAACCCAGACATAGATAACACAATCTTGTAAAATTTACCCAAGTTTACGCTTTGCCATGCAGCATTTGTACAGGATTTTAAGTAAATTAATCACTAACTGCAGTAAAAAAGAACAAACCACAAAAATTAGAACCATCTTGCTCAAGAAGGTGTAAGGTACTTTCCCACATCTACTGCACACAGGCCCAACATAACATGCATTTGAACAACTATATCTCAAAGGCTGTAAGTTAACCAAGAATGATAAAATAAATGGAACTGTATCTTGACTGAACTTTTCTCATATTTCTCTAAAAATGAATTGAGAATATAACCGCCAAAAGTTTCAACTAAACCTTCTTTATATCCCAAGAAAATCAATAAAGAAGAAATCACTCACAATTCAATGAAAGATGATATAAGGATTACCCACCTGCCCTAATTGCACAACAAATTCGCTCTCAATATCATGGCCTCTTCAAAACTTCAGGCGATGCTGCAGCTCTACAGTTCACAGTAAAGATAGGATCTCGTCCATAGAAAGCTCAGCATCGTGAATCAAAAAGAAGCTGCATACAACTAGGGTGAGATTCGAAAAACAATAATGACAGAGAGGTATAGGCTCTTACGAAACTAGGAAGCAAAACTAAACAACAAGCTTGACTAGCCAAACCTTTTTCTTTTATAGATAAATTTTGTCCTTATTTGTGACTGAACCTTAACCTCCTACAAACCTCCCCATCCCTCTACCATCGGAGCCAGCCCAAAAAAAGTAGCTGACTAGAGTTAACTGGAAAATGACAATCACTAAGCATAGAACATGACATAGATGATAGAATTAAAATCCTTTTAACAGGAATGCAAAATCACTAGTATAATGAATTTTTTTTATTATTGGAAAAAATTAAAAGGTAAAACCTAAAGCACAGGAATAAGACTTCTCCACATGCTACTGTGCATGAGAATAACCAGTACTGGTATACAATCCCCCTAACTCATTGCAACTTGACAAAGCTTATCCTACACACATATCTCCAAACCTCAAAATGGGCAAATTTGGTTTGACTCAACCATCCAACTTGAATCTAATCTAATAAAAATGACGTCAAACAAAACTAACTCTTAAAAATTAGGAATTACATTATTTATAGAGATCTATGAAACATTAACTGCTCATGGTCAATAAATGCAGAGAATATTTTTGGAAAGAAAGGGCAGAAAGGGCATTATATATATATATATATATATATATATATATATATATATATATATATATATATATATAATCACAAAGTTCAAAACAGCTTCAAACGAGGGGTCCAAAGGTAGGAACAAATAGAATTTAAATCATGAAGAAGTTTCTTGAAATATTCACGGCCTACAAAAATAAAAGCAAACAAAATTTAATAACAAAACTAAATTACTAGAATCATCAGCTTTAATTTTATACACTCACCTTTTTCCAGTTAAGAATTCTGATGGCACGTGGTGGGGTAGGGGCAGATAACCTGCTGTTTAAACTTGCATCAAATCCAATTGGTTCACAACCAGAGGCTGTCGTTGATTCCTCAGTAACATCTTCTGCCACTCTCCAGATGCACTAGACTCCAAGGTTCTGCTGATTTATAAATGCATTCTAGCTCTAATAAACAGAAGGCACATATGCTTTCTTTGCTAACTCCAAACCCTTCCTTGAGGTCATCGCATGCACATGAACATGGTAAAATGCTGAACACAGCTAAAATGGTAAATTTGCTGAACACAAAGCAACAGATAGTAAAGACTAATATTAAAACAGAAAATGGTCAAAATAATGGCTATGCATAATTGTTCAGAACCATAAATACTATAAAAAAGCACAAAAAATAAACTAAAGTCATGGGATAGCAATTTGAGACTGGTGTCCTTGCTGGAACTTCAAGCACCAACATTGCAACAGACTGGCCAAAATTTGAACCATCATTTCTATTCATTAGTCACAGAGAAGTGATGGAAGCTCATTAAAAAATATAGTTTTAAGGTCCTAGGGAAAAAACATGAAAACTATGCATATGCTTAAGTGACATGAAATTCAGAAAATAAAGTGAAAGCTCCACCCACAAGCAACACGAAAAAAAGGCACAAAAATCTTTCAGAACTTTTGGTTTGGAAGCTGAGATAAATATCCTTCAGATCGTATCTGGTCATACATAGAAAAAGGAGTAGAATATCATATTCAACACCATAAATTGTTGCTTCAGCCTGTTTCGCTTGCAACTGAATTGAGAAACAAAAAACCAACTAAAGTAGTTACAACCCCCTTTTAAGAAGAGCCCAGCCATTCTATAAAAGATAACGAGCAAGTTGGGCCTTGATGACGCATGTTACCTAGTGGAAATCCTCAAGACCACATTTACAAATTGGTTTTGAGGGAATCCTTGAGAGCTTAAAGTGAGTTGTTCCCTTCAAAAGTTATTTGATCTCAGTCCTTCCAAATTATCCATGTAAGGCAGACGGGTTGTTCTCCACACCTTCTCCTTTTCCCACCTACAACTCATTAAAGTGCAAAAAGAAGGAGGGAGAGAAAGTGTGTTATAACCTAAGGCTATCCTATAGAGCAAGAAGATGGTTTATTGATTCATCTGCATCTTTACACATACAACAAAGACCTCCCAAAACCTATCCTATCCTATCCTCTCCTCTCCTCTTGAGCAGCTCCACAAAGCCACCCAAGATAACTATATAATATGTTCCCCTGCCACTTGTAGGTTAGAAAGGGTAACAGCCCTAGCTTGTAGCAGGCCCTCTAGAAAGGCTCAAATATCTACCTCAATGACTAAAATTTCTTCTGTTGATTTTGAAAAAGCTCTAACCACAATCCTGTCATTGTTTGTGATCACCACACCATTTTGACCTGGGTGCCCCACATTATACACATCAAAATCCACTGACCCTCCATTAAAATGTGAGAAACTTCGCCAGTTTGCCTATTTCTTACTGTATCTGGACATTGCTGGTGTTTCACTTCCAAGTGCTGAATATATGCAATTTCGGGGCATGAACCAACAACCCTTCCCCATTCTTCATCATATCTTAAGAGGCACAATATGAAGCAAGATAGGAAATGCCCAATCGCAACTCAAATTCATAGAAAAAGATTGTTTATGGATAAAATCATAGATCCAACAAATGTAAACTGAGGCCCACAAATAAGCTTCATTAAGCGCAGGTATAACAAATTCTTGAAATTTTTTAGAAGTCTACTAAATTTTGAACAACCACACATGATTATTTTCCAAACTTCCTCCAAAGTTCAACATAGTATTCCCCAATGCCTCGAAAGGGTGGCAGTAAAGAACTGCTAAACAGGAGAAACAAAATAGTAGAAGTACGTCAGACATATGATTATGAAGGAAAAGGGCCGGTAATCATAAACACTTATGATTATGAAGAAACAAGGCTGGTAATCATAAAATCCCTTGGAGCACTTGGGATAGGGAATGATAATATTTTCAAAGGAAAAAATATAACGAAATAGACTGGGAGCAATGATGAGCAATAAAGAGAGAGTAAACACAGGGTAAGACCTTACGAAAGCGTAAGCGACATAGCAAAGCTTTGCAATAACCTTCTTCCAAATCAAGATTAGTTTGTAGCGGCTCTATATCTGCAGTAAAATAGGTACTAAAATAATCAAGAGAAATCCTCTGAAAACATATGTTTTGCACAAGGCATAAGCCCGCCATAAGGTAGCAACTTAAAACAATAGAAGACATCTCCTGTTTCCTTTTCTTTTACTCTATCGTTTTTCGGTTCTGATCAAAAAATAAGAAAAATAAAAAAATAACAGAAATCATTAAGAGCATAAACAACTGTTGTTCATGGGACTAGTAAAACAACAATAACCTAGAAAGCAGATTCATTGATTACATCAGAGTGCATTGCCAATAGCCAACTTCCACCTCCATTTACCACATGAAACTCTTTTTCTCTTTCCTCTTCCAGTAACTGCTCAAATTGATTGAGCAAGAGAGTCTAAGAAACACCAATCCAGGGCTTCAACCTATCTTTAAATTTTAATCACAATACAAAGGATCTCCTCAGAAAAGATCAACACAAAACTTGTTTATTTATTCAATCTGCAATGTATATTTGTATCTTCATTTGCTTCTCCATCTATGTCTCATCACTATTATAGAAGGTTTGTATAAGGATATTACTATGTCTTCTGAATAAGAGGGACATAGTCTAAGCCTAGAGGAATTACCTGTGACTGAATTAAAACATCCGGTAAGTCCCTCTTTTCTTAATATCATCATAATATCCAGCATGGACTTTAGTATAACAAATCCTAAGAGCATCTAGATGTGCTGACAATTTGAGTGTTGTCAAAATGAAACTGATGAGAGACCTTGCTTTGATGACTCATTATAATACTGCTCCCATAGTTCCTCTCTTTGGAGACCCATCAAATCAACCTGTTTCCATTGTTTAACAGTCCAATATAAGGTGCTTAATGATTAGCACCCAAATGAGTTGCTTTGAGGCTCTGCTTTCATTGCAGGCTCTTTGGAGCACTTTGTGCACTAATCAACTTAAATAACCCAATTGGATACACTAAGGTCCCAACTATGCTACTAATCATATTTTGTGAGGCTTTCGTGCTTGGTGCTTCAATTGTACCACTTTCTTCAAGCCAATTCAAATGCGAAGAACCCGAGCCGAGCTCGAAGCTGCATGAACAAAGCAGATAGCAATTGGAGCTAAATACAAAGGGAGAGTGAGAATTGCAGAGCACTTACAGATGCGAACTTTCAAGATGCACTTTTTGCAGCATGCTAAATTCGCATGCAATTTCAAGAAGATGCAAAATTTTCGTACTGCTTTGCCTTGAAACAAGAATGGGTCATAAAATGTTGTATACTAGAAGGAAACCTGTGGTCCAGCCATAGCCAAACCTAGATCCGCTCGGGAAATGACTATAGGTCATCCTCCCAACGCGAGGAAAAGGACCCAAGGATGTTACAGTTACCTTAGAACCCTAAGCCCAGTGGTCCGAAACTTCAAGGAGTTCTTTTACACTTTATTTCTCTGCAGTTACAGTTTTACCAGCCATCAACCTCACTATTTTTACCAAAACCGCAAATCCAAAATGGAAACACCAATTTCAATCACCAGGACTCATTTAGTACAGTTAAACCCATCCCCAGCCGACCTAAACACTATACTCAGTAAATTACACAAGAGAACCGGATACAAATTTTGTTGATTCCAACACCCATCGCGGGCACCGAATCAAATGGCGCCGTTGCCGGGGATGGTGTCGAAGTGTGAATGAGAAGCTGTTGAACTTGTGATCCAAATCACAAGTGTTGGTGAATTCTCATTCCTTTTTTATTTTATCATTATTCCCATTTACAATAACGCAAGGGAAATTGTATACGAGACCAAGGTATACTCGGGCTTTTATTGGTTTTAAAATGATCAGTAACTATAACCCTTTTTGGTAGCCTTGTTTTGGTTTCAGCTGCTTAGTTGTGTTCCTAGATTTTATGCAACATTGGGATAGAAACATCATAGGCAGCTAGAGAGAACCAAGGCTTCTCAAGAACAGGTTTGAAGTCGCATATAGTAATCAGATGGAGCCTCCACCTGAGGAGCAACAAAGTCAGCAAGGGATACCAAGAAACCCTAATGCCTACATGTCAATGAGGGACCACATACACCCCCAAGGGTGAGTGCAGCCTCATGCATTGTACCTCCTACAAAAGATGTGGTTGTCAGGCCTTATTTGGTGTCCCTGTTCCCAACCTTCCATGGTATGGAAAATGAGAATCCATACACACACATCCGAGAGTTTGAGGAAGTTTGCACTACTTTTGTGGAGGGTGCAATCGATATGGATCTGCTTAAGCTAAAGGCATTTCCCTTAACCCTCAAAGACAAAGCCAAAATTTAGCTTAATTCTCTAAGGCCAAAGACCATCCGGAATTGGGCAGAACTGCAGCCAGAGTTTTTGAAAAAGTTCTTCAAAGGCACATAGGGACCACCGCTTGAAGAGGCAAATTTATACATTTGCGTGCCTATGATAATGAGGTTTGTAGTTCTATCAATGTTGGGAGAGATATATGAAACCATCGTTGCATCCCACACCATGGCTTTGATACATGGATATTGGTCAAACCACTTCTATGATGGAATGTCCTCTCGCCATGAAGCAGCTTATCGGAGACTATGTGTGGAGGATTTTCTGAGTAAGAACTAGATGAAGCCATGGACTTCCTCAACTATGTAGCCGAGACCCAAAGCTCGGGATGACAAATCCTAGGGAGATGTGATGTGATGAGGCCACCACCGAATCAAAAGTGGGAGGTATATACTCGCTTCTCGAGGACATGGAGACAAAGCAAAGTCAGTCCACCTTGGCAAGGGAGGTCGAAGAGCTTGAATGAGAATCAAAGATGAGGTACGAGCAGCGGACTCCGAGGCATCTCTCGCCTAACCAACCATGCTTCAACCTGTCACCACCGAGCACCAAGGAGAGCATTGCCCAAGTGTGCTCAAGAGACTTTGTGGCCGAACAAGCCAATGCAAGTGGCCAATACAAGCCATCAGCCACAACCCCGTACAGCACACTGCTAATCCCAACCTGGAGGAACCACCCAAACCTCTCCCCGAAACCAAAGCCTCCTCCCTATAGCCCCGCGACAACAAAGAAGATGGATCATCTCAACTCCAACACACACCACCATCTTCATCTCCGCTGAACAAGCCATTATGAACTCGAAAGGCGCGGCAACTTTGTGGAAGAACAAAAAGTGTTGAATGCTCAAAGCAATCAAAGAATTGATACTGGGTGAAAGCACACTAATAAGAAAATGACAGCCTCGTAAGCTGAAATGTGCAAATATGACAACTCACAGATTCAATATCGTTGTCTGAACCAAAGAATAGTAAGGTGAAAAGGAAATTCTCCTCAAACACGCAACTAAACCCTGTGGACCCGTGCATGAAGCGAGCTCTTCCAAAGCAGCTAAATTTTGATGGATGGTAGTTAAGGCACCATCACACTGATATACAAAGAGCCCAAGCACCCAAGACCGCAAAGTGGAAAAGGTCGTGGAAGTCAAGAAACCAACTGTGAGGAGGTAAGCATCAGCAGATCAGCAGAGTGGTCATTAGCACACCCCTCATCTTTTCTCGCACCGTGCGCAAAGGCTATTAATCGTGCTGAAATGTTAGAAGTGTCGAGGTAGAAGGTCAACATCCTTCGTTTGATATGATCAACAAGTCCCACCTATGCATTTTTGAAGGGGACTTGTGCACAGTGAAAAGAGGGCTGAATGTCGACAAGAAAGCCTTCCCGATCGAACAAGCAGTGTTGGTCATCCAAAGTGGCAAGACTCCAAAGTGAAGTACAAAGATCCGGAAGCCATTCAACCATTTTTAAGCACATTGGAGGCACTTCAGGTAGAAAGGCACTGCTTAGATCTCGGTGCGGTGTGAATTTCCCCCCAGAACATGCACAAGCACGTCGAGAACTAAAGCCCACTTCATCACACAGAGCCATGATGTAATCTATCAAGATACCAAAGGGGGACGCGGAAGATGTTCTCATCCGCGGATAAATCATATTTATCCGTCGATTTTGTTGAATGGAGCATGTAATCCACCGTGAATGAAATGCCAAACTATGCTCAACATCCTAGAGACCATTTCGCCACCTCCAATGATGATTAATCGTCGAATGGTAAAGAGTAACTCACCTTCTGGAACACTAAATCTTTGAACCCAATGATCTCTGAGTTTATAAAAAGAGCTACGCAACCTGGAAGATGGCTGAGGAAGTTTGCATCATCGACAATAATCCCTGGGAGGAAACAGCCAACGAGAAGCAGATCATTAATTCAAGAACCTGGCTGAGTGTTTAGTGCACAATGTGTCAAAGACATGAAAATCATGGTGGGCAATTTATGAAAAAGTAAAGAAATTATGCTTTGGTAATTTAGAATGAACCATGAACCTCTTTGTAAATTTGGAGCTCAAACCCTGCCCGTGGAGTTAAATGAGTCATTTTTGGAGGATGAGCGTCCAATTTGCTTATTTATCCCCGCCAAGACCTACAGAAGGTAAATTCGCCACTGATCTACAGAACAAGCGTTCGGTGGAAGATTACTCATTCAAAGTTGGCACAGCCCAAGTCGCACTCAACACAACTACCTCTGTAGAGGAGTGCAAAGTCACATACAAATACGTAAGATCAACACATATGGCAGCGGTTGTGGTCATACTTGGTTATCGGGCATGATGATTTCAACTGAGATTGATAAGACCGGTGAGGTCGAACTGTGCAGTTTGGCGGTCGTAACCACGCTGGCGTAACGAAAAGGAGAAGATGTCACCCGCCTTACCACGTGTTGCAGGGTGCATTATCATAGAGGTCGAATGAAGCACGGCAAAGATCATTTCCTTCACCTTCCACATCAGCCAGAGGATTTATCAACCTTCATCGCTTTCCCGACAAGACCAGATACAAAATAGAATGGTCATAGAAGACCGTGAGTTATTCACCTTCATTACGCCCATTAGCACATATGCATATAAGACGCCTTGGCCTCGTGTAAATTCGCCACATTTCATAGTATGCCTCGCATTTTCAAGTGATTTGGCAGAGCGCATTATGGAGGTTTACATGAAGACATTACGCCTAGCTGTGGGAGTTTAAGAATGCATATTCAACTAGAAACTGGTCTACATTGTATAGAGAAAACCTCGTTTCGAATCGAGAAATACCACTTCGTGGTCGCCTGTGGAATAGTGTCGGGCACATTATCTCGTGAGAAAGGATTGAAGTTGATAAGGCAAAAATCGACACATTTCAAACCGCTTCCCCACAAATAAAGAAGACCGTAAGTGCATTTCAGTAAGTATGCAAAGCTTCTACAGAGGTTTCATGGACTTTCTCAAAAATTGTCGTTTCTGCATAAACCGTTGAAAAAGATGCCACCGATTCTGGGATGCAGTGTCGCTAAAAGAGCTTTAGAGCTTAAAGCAAATTTAACCACTCGCACCATTATAGAGTCCAATCCGGCAATTACCCTTCTCGAAGTGATGTGCGACAACAGTTCTTTTTTCTTTCTTCTTCTTTCCTTCTTTTTTCTTTTCACATCGGAACAGCTTCTCGACAAAGGAAGGGAGGAAAGCCTTATGTGGTCTATTATGCAAGCAAGACACTGAATGAGGCACAGAGGAATTATATAACCATTAAAAGGAGTCGCCGGTAAAGGGTCTATGCCTCAGACAAATTTCAGCTTATTCGTCGGGCCTGACACATTAGTGGCCCACTATCACCAAATTTTGAAATACCCGTCACCAAACAAAATGCTAAGGCTAGGCGACGTGTGGGTTCTCCTACAAGAGTTTAACCCGCAACTGGGGTTATGCAAGGGTGGAAAAATGTTGTTATCGATCACCCATCGAGATTAACACCCGCACACAACACTCACAACCCTCCGATCAATGATGAGCCCCGAGGGAGTCCCCGCCTGGGTCGAGGAGGCAAGAGCCTCTGCATGCGCATTACTGCTAATTATTCAATGTGGAGCTACCAAAGAGGTGGAAAGCACAAGACAAGAAATTTTTCAAAATTCCACCTCATTATCGGGAGGAACCATTCTCGCACAAAATATCAGGCCGACCAAATAATCGAAGGTGTGTGCCTGGCAGAGCAACCAGAATCCTCGGGCCTCACCATGAGAATGCCTGTGGAGGCCACTTTGCTTCCCAGAACCGCTAGGAAGGTGCTCCGGTCTGGATTTCACTGGCCCTCTCTTTTCAAGGATGCCCATACCATGTGCAAGGAATGTGACAAATGCCAAGGGTTGGGGAAGATTGACAGCCATTTCAAGGATGCCTATAAACCCGATTTCGTAGTCGACCTTTCGATCGCATGGGATCGGGATTTCAGGGGGACCATTCCCTTCCTCCCTGATACTTACATTTTCAGCGGAGTCGACTATGTGTCCGCTGGTTTGGCGTCACCATAGGCGTGCCAGACCACAGTGGTGGTTCCAAATTTTGAAGGAAAATATATTTCAGATTGGGTCCAAAACATAATTAGTGATGAGGTTCGTATTTAAGAACAAACCTTTAGAGCCTCACAAGTATGGTGTCACATAAAGTAGTCACCCCATACCACCCTCAGACCAATGGCCAGGTTGAACTAGCCAATAGAGAGATCAAAACAATACTGATGAAAGTGGTAAATTCTAACCGAAAAGATTGGTCTCTCGTCGCGACTCTCGGGCATACAAGACAAATTCTACAAACCATTCGGGCATGTCTCCCATCGCCCGGTTTATTGCAAAGCCCTCGCTGCACTACCGTGGAAATTGAAGGCCTCGTGGGCAAGAAAATCAACTCGATACGTGGGCGTAAATGGGTCTCAAAAGGCCTCGATATCAACGAGCTAGGAAGAACCAGAAATGATGCCTACCTTAACTCAAAAAATCGCAAAAGATGTCAAGAGGTGGCATGATCACCGATAGCTTGCAAACGCAAAAGGGGACCAAGTATTACTCTACCACTTCAAGCTCCACCTCTTCCTGCAGCAAGCTCAAATCAAGATGGATCGCCATTCACCATCCAAGATGTTGCTCTAATGGTTCAAGACTCGCCAATGCCAAAAGACAATCAATGTCAGGTCAATGGCCAAAGTTACTTCAGTTTCATATACAATTCAGGTTACTTCAAATGCATTAAGGAGGAAACTCTCCTCGACCCTCCATGAAACCTCCGGCCACACTAGGAGTGACTTCAAAGATCATAGAAGCCACCGAATTTTATTGCTTAATTTTTGTAATCCTTGTGTCCCTTATTGCTCTGGATTGCTTCTTTGAAAATTTCTCATTTACAAGTTTGTTTCCTCGCCAATTTTTAGTCTTTGTTTCCAGGTGTGTCACTGACCCGGGAGGCCCACCGCCTGAATTTTCCTGTGCCGCTAAATTTTCGCAACCTGCCACTGTTCTTCTCCCCTAGCCTTCCGTCTTCTGCAAACCCTCCGCTTCAAAACCTACCACAATTTCTCTATCTTTGTTCCATCCATTTATCAGGTCATGACCTTTCATTCGCCCCTTTATAAAGTTTTCACTTCTCTTCCTTTTCATTTCACTTCCCATTTCCGCCTCAAACACCCCCCACCCCTTTCTTTCTCCTTCTCCGGCTTTAGTATGGTAAGACCCTGAGGAAAGCCCTTCCGCCCCGGCGCGATTCTCCTCGTCGGCAGCCCAACACTGCCTCCCGCCGCCGCCGAGCCCACACCAAGCCTCCCGCCGAGCCCGTGGTCGCCTATCACGTCAGTATGCTATGTCGTGTTCCGCCGCAGCCCCTTCCCGAGGAGATACCACACTGGTCGTCCCACTCCACCCTCTCCGCCACATCCCAAAGTTACCCTAGGGCCCCACCGTCCAAGAGGGCCCTGACTTCGCCCAGAGAGAGTCCCTCCAGCTCAGAGCCACAATCACTCACCACATCAAAAAGGCCCCACCGAGCCCCTCCTCTGGACCTGTCCCCAGCTTCCATCATCCGGCGGCCACTCTTCCACTGCAACCCTATCTCGGGAATGCTGATTGCAGTGAGAGGGACTTGCATGACGAGGTTTATTACGATTTTCCATCCTTTCCACAAACCCGAGCTTCTCGGTGACTCGATGTCTAAGGCAGGTACTCCCGAAGCTGCTCGAAGACAGCCTGCCGGTTCTCACTGAAAGTGGTCAATGAAGTTCTATCCACACGATGATATCCAGCGCGAGCCCCACCTGATCGCTTCTTCATTTCTCCATCGACGACCGTACCGATACTCGTGGCCCCGCATATCGCTTACTACATTCAATTTGTCTATGGTCCAACTCCTACGAGCATAGCAAGCACCCCATCCCTGGTCCCAGAGAGATGGTCCGTCTTCTTTCTCGGACACACACGGATCGCCTCTCACCAGGAGGCAACCCCGCCGCATATGCTTCTTATCGATCACATTCGGCTACCAACCTTTCCCGCCCAAAGATACCGCCCAAAGGAGAGGAGCCATCTCGAGGCCCTATTTCGCATCCTGAGGGCTTACTGAGTGAGCCCACCCAACGGAGCTCATTATGACCTCCTTGTTCCATTTCGAGGACAAGGTCCATCGCCGGAGTCCATCTCGAGCTGAGTCCACGCCTCTCTTATTCCCGAGACTCCTATGCCGTGCAAGCCGGGCAGCGGGCTCTCGATGAGCCTAGATCGAGCCGCCGGTCGTGATCCCTTTGTAGCCGCCTTACCAATGACCGGAGGCGCCCGCCCGCCTGTTCCTCCACTGAGGAGACCAAACACCAGAGGAGCCAGCCGAGGGAAAGCGCCCGCACTGGGAGCATTGGGGGAGCCCAGCCCGGTGACCGCACGCTCCTCCCCTCCGGCTCCAAAGTGGTCGTCTGGCCCACTCCACCCTCTGCTCTCTTTTCAGTGGCCCCATGGCCCCAAGACGCTTCCTACAGACGGTCGCGGCGAGCACTCTCCGCACCACCTCCGCAAAGATATCACCGATTTCCACCAAGATTTTCTCGACCATCATGGATGCAATCACACGTTTCCTCCACTACAAGAAAGATCATTTCACTCGCCATGCAGCCACTGACAGATGACCTCCAGACTGCCGTCATGGCTCGGCACGCCTTGGCCTCGCGACAAATCAGCCATCCTCATGCAAATCCAGAGTCACCTGGGTCTCCCTGCGATCTCCCCATATGTACCTGCTCAAACCGCCTCGCCCTACCCAACAGATCCCAATGCCACCTCCACCTCCACTCCCCGCAGTTCCCTGTCTGCCCGTGAAGTACCGGCAGCTAGCCAAGTGTTCACTCCTCCTCGCAGCACCCCGCCACTCCCCGTCCGTAATCGAGGACCTTCACCAGCCCACGATCAGAGGCACTTCCTCCACTACCTTTCCAATCCACACCCCAATGCGAACAATGACACATTTGGTTGGGGGGAGAGTTAGTGAAGGAAGTGATGATTTTTTTTTTTTTTTTACATACTGTAGATATCAGTTTGTTTTACACTTTTCGAATTTACTGCATGTTTAGTGGTCAGCTTTTTGCTTTTGAAAGTCTGCTTAAAAAAAAACTAAAATTAGTGGATATACACTGCTATACATTTTTACGCTCAGTTTTTAATTCATTCGCAACATTTTTGCCCCTATTTTTTTTTTTTTTTTTTTGTGGTTTTGCCTAACCTATAAGCTGAAAAATCAAATACTAGAGTGGGGCCCATGTATGACAAGGGTCATCGGGCCAAGTCCCCCGATATTCAATCTTTTCTTCCACCTTTAGCTAGCCACACACCGTGCACATCGCCTTCCATTAACCGGGAGAGTTCCGATAACCCCTTATCGTGCAAATTTACCCAGTTTCACACCACCCAAGCTGCCAGGTTCCCTATGCAGGAAGGCCAATGTGTCTCTTCCAAAATAAAAGAAAGCAAGAAAAAGAAAAAGAAAAGCAAGAAAAGAGAAGAGAAAGTTCGCGACGCTTTACTGAAACCTGGCACTACCCGAGGGCTTACGCAAGGTCTTTAAAGCCCGAGTCTGCCTTGCCAGGTCTGGGAGCCACCGACTTGTCGCACGGGTGAATGGGTGAGGCTTGTAGTCGTAGGTGCTGAATTTCGACCCATTCTGAGTCCGGGCGAAACCTAGGAGTTAGCGATCTAGAGATCCCCCATGACTTAGATGCCCTAAACCTTAGTCAGTCGGGAGTCACCTGGACCCCGTTATATGGACTTTGGTGAGGACGATTTCTCGACATTGCATCCTACGATACAAAAAGAAATATGACAAAAGAGTGGAACCAAATTTATTTAGGTTGGTCAGGGTGCGAGGATTCGCGAATAGTCGGGGGAGAACATGAAGTGTGTTATTATTGAAAACTGATCACATAAACACTTAGATTGCGTGGAAGTTTCTTGGTCGATTCCCTGGGATAGATACTCTTCTCGAAACTCGGGTCCTCGTATGGTATTTATTCTCCCAAGCCGGTTGTTGTAAGGTGGTCTCAATTATTCAGAGGGTGTATGTCTACTTACACTTCTTGAAAATACCATTCTTTTGCTGAGCTTATCCTTATTCGCTTTTCTTTTGTCACTACATATTCAAGAGGTCATTGGGAGTGATTAGGCACCCAAATAGTGCTGCTTCGAGGCCCGTTTATTGCAAAGTTTTGAGAGATGCAGTACTAATCAACTTAATAACCCCAATTGATACACGAAGGTCAAAACTATTATAAGTCAATCATATTTGTGATATTTTGTAGTTTTGCAAGCCAATCGTAATACTTTCTTCAAGCCAATTCAAATTATAAGAACCCGAAACAGCTCAAGTCGCATGAACAAAGGTATATAGCAATCGGAGCTAAATACAAAGGAGAGTGAGAATTCGCGTAAAACTCTTGCAAAGATGTTGTAACTTTTCGCAACATGCGAAATTTTCGCAGCCTCTTGTTTTGTCAGACATCACTCATCGCTTTTTGGTGGCTTTTACCAAAATGCCCTAATGTAATTTTTGTTCTTCATTTATGTAAATTCCACTCGAAAGCACTATATAAGCTCTAGCCAAGCCTACGTAAATGTGGGTCCTGAGTTTATCACAAAGCTACGCCAAAGCCTGAGCTTTCCGCCTCGCAACTTTCCTTCACTTTCTCTCCCTTTCGTATTTTCTCACTGCTTCAAACACCCTTTGAGGACGGATAACCCTGGGGCGGATGCTTCTGGCTAAATCTCCCCATCCCAGCAGGAGGATCTGGGTTAGAAGGGCTTGAGGTAGCACACTGTCCTCCGTTATTAACGTTGTGCATCTATATTCATTTATGTTTCGTGATCTCGGTCAGAACCCCTGATGTACCCCGAGTGGCGGTACTTTGCAAATCCAAGGTTCATGATATTATTGCTGGATCCAACGATGCCCAATTAGTTGCCATTTATTAGCTCCCGCAGTTAGATCCAACGATGGTTTTGAATCAGCTTGAAACAAGAATGGGTCATAAATGTCAGGAGAATTAGAAGCTGAAACCTCTTAAGGTCCGCTTTTATAGCCAAACCTAGGATTCGCTCGGAAATGACTATAGGTCATCCTCCTGTCACGAGGAAAAGGACCCAAAGATCGGCATAGCTACCTTAGAACCCTGCTCTGGTCCGAAACTCATGAGTTCTTTGCTAACTTTATTCCTCCAGCCATGCTTTACCACCCATCAACCTCTACTATTTTTACCAACCCCAAATCCAAAATGAAACACCAACTTCAATCAACTATGACCATTTAGCATGAAGAAAACCCATCCCCGAAATTCGACCTTAGCTTACTATACCGCAAAGAGCTCGCTACTAATAGGGAATCCTAGGATACAATTTGTTGATTCCTAACACCTACCAAGGGCATCTAATCACGAACTAATCAAGAAGAAACTAAATTTGCAAAAATGGATCATGTTATTACCTTCCAACACCCTTAGATGATGGCTTTACAAGTTATGAACAAGTAGATAGTGTTTCTTCTACTCGCATTTAGCATTGATAAGCATTTTCCATTCATCCCCATTCAAAGGTGTATCATATGTCATGGTAAAAGACCTTTCTCCTACTAAGTAAAAACAATCAAATGTGAATTTGAAACAAAAGCATTCAAGAAAAATCTGCTTATAGAAAATGTATAAATATTGTAACTTTGCAAATAAAATTATGTATGTAGGCAAAATGAACTTTCTTATGTGAGTGATGTGTAAAACATTTTGTACAAATGTAGTGATATAAGTACCCTGCACTCCGTCGTTTATTCTTCTCTTTGCCCCATACATCCTTCCAGGAAGTCATACCCTAAACATTCTTCCATTTGTTCTTTATATCCATCCAGGGAGCATAACTAAAACATTGTTTTAGTTTTGAGAAGCTAACTCCCCAATGCCAGAGCTGATGAATTACTATATAATTTAATTTCTGAATAACCTAATTATCTATACTAATTAGTCACCCTGGAACAAAGATAAAAAAGCATAGGTTTTTTTTTTTCGAGAGAACAAAGTGAAGAAACATTAAAAAGGGAGGATGAAAGAAACTGTTGGAATACTTTACTATGTGTTCCTGCGGTTCGAGACAACTGAAATGACTTGCCTTGCAGGTTGCACAAATGAGTCTGCAATATGAATGCAATATGGCATGTGAAGAAGTTCTATCAAGCCTCAGAAGATAGATGCACGAAAAGACAGTTTGTGTCAATGAATGACCCTTGTGCCACGTCGCCTGCCATGTGAGATTATAATTTAGAAAGAAGAACACAAGGAAACCAGTTGGGTTGACTGAAATGTAATGCTGAAATACCTCGCATGACAGAAGATAGATCCATGGATGTCAATAGTGCGTTGAACATCAATAGTTTTATCAAAGCTAAGGGGAACTGGAGCAGTACCATTCTCAATGGCTTCATCTACAGAATAATATTTACAAACAATACCAGAATCCATCTTTGGGTCCATTATCTGAAATTAAAAGCAAATACAAAGTTCATAAGGACAAAAGATATAAAGTAAAAACATCAAAAGGATAAACACTTTGAACAAAAACAAGAGCATATCAATTTTTGCAGATCATGCTTGATGAGAGTGATTTCGAGATCAAAACTAAAAACCCAGCAGATTTCATCCATACTTAATCTCATAATCCTAAAATTAGTCTCAAGATTATCACCCTGTATTCAGCAATTGGATAAGAGCCATAACTATGCCCACATGTTGTATCTCACAGGAACAGGAGAAATAACTTTTTTAATATGGTAAAGGCAATATACAAAGTACCTAGCATAGGGCAAACAAAAGTATACACTATACATAATAAAATAAAGGCCAAAATAGAAGAGATAGACACAAAAAAAAAAAAAAAAACAAATTCATTAAAGAAAATAGCAAGTAATGATAATGAGATAAAACCTAAATACACACTAAACTCAATCCAAAAACACATAAAGCTACACACACTGTTTCGGTTCAATTACTTTGGTAAATCGTTAAAGGATTTTCTATTTCTCAAAATAACCCAAATGAGGTACTCTCCATGCCCACTTCCTTTCTTCCTACAAAGCCACATGCCAACTAAAAGAGCATCATTGCCCAAGGTGGTAACACTCATAACACCAAACATATTATCAAGTAGCCAAAGCATGGCTACTGATGCAAGATATAATCTTAGCTGATTCCTCCTCTTGGACACAAAAACACCTACTTTTATAAGCTCTGATAAACATGTTTCATCATGGAAATACAATTAATCTTCAGACCTAAGGTTCATAAATAAAGCAACACTTCAATCTCAAATTTCAGAAGAAATATGAGAACCATCCATAATGTCACCTTGCACCACCAAACATTCCTTAAAACCCTTATAATAGGGATGCTCTTGCAACCCATCTAGCAAAGCCCCATCTCACAACTCACATCCGATCCAGAACACTGATTCCCAATAATTCGCCTCCTCCAACTCGTCTTTACATTTGGGTACACTCGAGCATCCCTGTGGAGGCTATTGTAACTCGAGGAAAGTCTTTTCAGGGAATCCTCACCATGATCCGATGTCTTCCTTTCCAAAATTGTATGGAGTTCCAACATTTTTAACCCAAATCAACCTCTTTTTTAAACTCCTCCAACTATTCTAGCACATTCCAAAGACCCACAAATACAAACTTCCTGTCATGTGGAAGGATTAGTTCACACCTCAAAACTCTAGAAACCAACTCTCCCTTCTCCCTGTCTTCGGCCACCAACTTCACCAATTTCCTGAGAGAATCATTCACAAAAGCACATCTCCAACACCATTTTCTAAGAAAGGCCTTATTTAGAGTAGAAAATTTTCTAACAACTAAGCCTCATCTTCTTTATTCGTGTAGACTATTCACTAGTTCACCAAGTCAACCTACTTTGGAGCTCTCCTTCCCCTTGAAAGAAGTCCCTTTGGATCTTATTCAATCTTATAATGGATTATAAATAAGGACGCTCTTTACCAAAGGCAATTCTCCTCTTTTGATAAGTATTGCATCTTCCATGTTATGAACCGTTTCTAAATTCTTCCTTCCACTACATCCCAAGTTCGCAAAGATGTAAAAGAGGATCCAAATGGAAGGCTTAAATGAGATGATGGGAGAGAACCAACTAACACCCCACCAACCTAACCAAACTCCTAGAAACCTCCTCTATTGGGAACAATCTAACATTCAAAATTTATTTTTAAAATGAAATCACCTCAAAACCCCACCTGAGCCTAACTCAAGAACTCTAAATGCTTCTTATTAGAGTAAAAAGAATCACTCAAGGTATCATCAACAAACAAAAATGAGACACAACTCCATACCTCTCCACCATTAGCTAAGAAGCCCACTAGATAACCTCCTTTCTTCATTACCCTCTTCTAAAACATAAGAAAGTACCTTCACGCTATAATGGGAAAAGGAAAGCCTAAACATGATCCTATTAATCAAAATCAAAAGGGAGCCTCGAATGATGCACACCACCATCCATCTAACCCAATTAGCTCAAAACCGGTTTATTTAATGATTGCAAATGATAAGCTTCAACTCACATGGAAGCCTTTTCAATATTCATCTTGCATATTACTACTTTCAGAGCTTTTTTTTTCTTTTAACCTGGTGTCCATGGCTTCATTTGCTACACAGACTAAATCCAAAATTTATCTACCCTTAACCAAAGTATGTGAGGAATTTGACACCATATTCCTCACCACTATTTACACTTTCTTTTTTTTAGCTGGGTAAAATTTTAATGTTTGGGAGCTTATAAAGACTCCTCATCAACCTAATAGGGTAAAAGTCCTCCAAACTTTGCACCTCTTTCTTTTAGAATATCTATGATAACTAAACTTCTCTATGACCTTAATCGTAATCTTTCAAAGTGCTCCATTAATTCATTCTTGACAATTCACCAACAAAATTGCCCAATGGTTCCTTCAAAAGGAAAAAATACATTATTCAAGACATCAAGGTATAATTTCCTAGTTAGCAAAAAATGTGGCCTAAGTATATATCTAGTGAGAAAGACATAAGGTATAATTTAGTTAGCATGTCTGAAGTGCTTGATTATAGGAGTCACCCTATAGCAGTATTATCAAGACAGTAACCAAACCATATGCAAGTATTAACAAGATGTAGCAATACCTCTAAAGCAGACATTGCAGCAAAAAGATTAAAATTATCTACATGAATGAGCTCACCCTCTTGAAGCTCTGCAAACAAGCAGAAGGAAAGAAACCTAAATCAGGCACACTTGAAGCACAACACAACACACCACACCAACAATATACATTGTATAGATTATCTCAGCATTCTTCATAGGAAAATGAAGACATTTGTCCAACATAACCAGAAAAAGTAGATAATGTAAAATAATCCGTTATATAGTGATTATCATGGGAGAGTCTGTTTTTCTTTTTCTTGTCTTTTTTTTCTTTCTGTGGGGGGTGGAAATGGCTTCTTATGAAAAAGAAAATTAATTTTCTCCGTTTTTATTTGGCTCTTTTGCCAACCTATAAACAGAAATTAGGAAAAACTTTTTTGAATCTGATTTCGAAACAATAATGTATGCAAAAGAAACGTCGAAAGCATTCAGTCGTAATCACAACACAAACCATTACCTTCTGTTAGTTTGCCCAGAACCAAAGAGAAAAAAACATGAATAAAAACACCTAAAACATACACCTTTTCACACAGTTCAGCTTCAAACAAAAGCGAAAATCCAAACTGAAATTCAACTAATACAAAAATAAGATTGAGAAATAACCATAAAAATAAAACTCCAAGTCCATTACTTGCTTTCGGTTTCCTTTCTTCTCTTAGGATTTCTCGGAAAAAAGGAAAACAAGAATAAATTTTAGGAAGTTCTAATCGAGTAGAGGACAAAATGATCGACCTTTGAGAAGCAGCTTCGAAGAGATAACATCGGCTCCAGACAGTACTTTCGCCGGAGGAAATAGATTGTTACAGATGGGGAGGATCTCCCGGCTTCCGACTTCTATGGGTTTGTCCGCCATTGTTGAACCAGGGTGTGCGCTGTTGTTGGAAGCTCGGTGTGAGGGCGTGGCTGGGTGGAGGAGCCTGCTGGTAGGGTCGTTGCTTTGCAGAGTAGAGTGAAAGAGAGAGAGCGTGCCAATGAGGGTTTAGGGCATGAATGGGTCGGGTTTCGGGTTGACGTCTCTGTGGGTCAAATAAAGAGGATCCGAATCGAGAGAGGCCGGGCTGCGCTAGGATGGACGTTAGCTCAGTCGCCACTTGCCCGGGCTTGGAGCAACAGGTAGACGATGGTGCTACTTTGTTCTCTCTCTATTATTATTATTATTGTCACCATTTTGGTTTTGATTCCTTTTTGTTTCTCACTCCCAACTCCCAACTCCCAACTATTAATAGTTGTTTTATTAAGCATTAAAAATAAAATAAAATAATAAAAAAATGGGAAAAGTATGTTATACGCTGCCAATTTGGGAATATTGAGATTTTAGAACCAAATTCTTGATAACAAAAAAAAATATGTTAATTTGAAAAAATATCATGTGTTGCTACATTATAGTGTATATTCTTTGACAAAAATACTCTTGTTTATAATTCAAGTCACATGTCACCTAAGCAAATCCTAGACAAAAAATAAAATAAAACAAAAACACACCACTTTCTCTCTCCAAACACGACTTTCTCATCCCCCCATTCCTTCTCCTCTCCAAACCCTAAGCTCCGTTTTCTTTTGGAACACCAATGGAACCCTTTCACCCCCTTTCATTCTCAGATCTAAACCCTAATATACTCATGTTTTGAAATACATATTGTATGAGGAGGAAGTTGAATTGGAGTATTTGATTTTTGAGAAACCTTAAGAATTGAATAAGGAAAGACATATACCATTATAAGGAAATGGCGCAGCCATCGAAGATGCAGCTTTTGGTCGAGGCAAAAGGAAAGCTATGACAAGTCTTTTGTTGGGTTTTTCCAAATTTTGTTTTCTCATGATGATTAAGAGTGTTATGTTATGTATCTCGTTGAATTGGGGAATTATCTTTTAGGTTAGATATCAACAATTGTTCTGTATTGATGGGGTTTGAATTAATAATAAAGGCCACAGCCCAAAACACTGTTCCCCAAATGTCAAGCTTAAGTGATTAAACAAGCCTGGGCACTAGCCATGGACCCTTGATGACATCCCCCAAATATATGCCCAAAACAAGGGCTCAATTCACCCCTTCAAGCCCGTAATGTAATCAAAGACCAGATAAACGAAAAATACTAATCTCCACCAATTAGAAACGCTAATATTTCCTAATTATTGCCCATCAATTATCCCTTATTAATCGATTTACGATAAGGAAAGAAAATCTCTCACCCAATGGGAGGAATATTGTATCATCATCCAACTAGGAAAGTTATCAATTATCCCTTATTAATCGGTTAACAACAAGGAAAGAAAATCCTCTCACCCAATGGGAGAAATACCGTATCATCATCCAACTAGGAAAGTTATCAATTATCTCTTATTAATCGGTTAACAATAAGGAAAGAAAATCTCTCACCCAATGGGAGAAATATTCGTATTATCATCCAACTAGGAAAGTAATCAGCGATCATCCATTATAAATACCAGCCACCCCATCTGAAAGCTGCACAAAGCAGACCACGCACGTAAAATCTATCCCTAAGCGCTTGATCTTCCCAAAGAACTCGACTAGGCAAACTGGGCAAGCCCCCGCCAACTTTGTTTTGTTTTGCGTAGGAGTCTAACACGAGTCAATGGACTCCGCCACATGAAACTGCAAGTCAGCCCAGTCCCAAGGCTTGAAAATCACCTGCGCCGCCCTCGGAACCACAGCCTTACAAATAAAGTCGAATTCCTCTCGCGATCGATGGTATCAACTCGAACACGCAGGAGCAACACCAATCCTTCAAGGATGCAAGATCCGGGCCAGCGACGCGGACCCGACTCCGGCTGGGCGTGTTAGAGACTCCGGTGGCAGCCAACACGGACGAGGTGGAGGCACTCCGCGTCACCAACCAACACTTGCTAAAAGAGTTGGAACAGCTCACCAGGAAAATACGACGCCCCCAAGAGACACGACAGGCCCGAAAAGACCAAAACCTTGTTACCCGAGAAGAGCAACACTCGACCTCGTCGTAGCTGACAGAGAAGGAAAACTACCACACCAAAGGGAGCAAGATCCTTACCAACCCCTGAGAGACGCAACGAGGGAGAGGGCCTGGGAGCAGAGGTCAGTACATCCAAAGAAGAAATCACCCATGAATAAGCGTAAAGGGCCGAGCTCCAGTCTCCATGGACGCCCTGGTACAACAACCGAATATCCATTCACCACTGTGGTGCGTCGACTTTCCCTTCCCGCAAAGTTCGACGCCGCAGATCGAGATCGCTCGACGGAACAAAAGACCTCTTCGGGATGAAACTGAGCCACTCAGGAGGGTCTTTATGCCCAAGCCCGCAGCTCCGCCGCGCAAGAGGGCCCAGCGCCCGGAGCCCAATAGCTCACCTGCAGCCAACAAAATTAAGGATCTAACGCCCGGTGAGCCCGCACTTCGGGGTCACAAGCAGAGGGTCTTAACGCCCGAAATGCCAAGAGCTAGCCTGTAGGAGCTTAGCAACTCGGGAGGGTCTTAGCGCCAGAGCCTAGTAGCTCGCCGCGCAGAGGGTCTTGGCCACTGGAGCCCAAAGAGGCTTGGGCCCCATAGCTTAACAAACAGAGGTCTTAAAGGCCTAGAGCCCAAGAAATTTCGTCGCAGGGAGGCCCAGCGCCCAACCCAAGATCTCCAGCCCCGGCAGAGCTTAGTAGCTCGGGAAGGGTCTTAGCGCCCGTGAGCCCAGCAGCCTGGGCCGCTGCAGGAGGGTCTTAGCTCCCTGAACCCAAGAGTTTAGCCCTCAGCTTAACACCGTGAGGTCTTAAGCCAGTGAGCCCAAGAGTCTACTACAGAGGTCTTAGCGCCCAAGAGCCCAGTAGCTTAGTTCGCGCAAGAGGGTCTTAGCGCCCCGGAGCCCAATAGCTCAAATTCCTACGCAGCCAATTGTACCTCACGAGGGACCTTAGCGCCCAAAGAGCTCGGGCCCTCGCGCAGAGGTCTTGAAGGCCCGGAGTCCAATAGCTCACCGCAGAGCTAGCAACTCAGAGGGTCTTGTGCCTGGGGAGCCCAAAAGAGCTCACTCCCATGCCAGCGAAGGTCTTAGCGCCTGAGCCCAATAGCCTCAGCCGCGTAGCTAACAAACAGAGGGTCTTGGGGCCCGGTGGAGCCCACAGCTCAAGTAATGCTAGGAGGGTCTTGGGCCAGCCCGTGAGGCTCGGCTGCAGCTTAACATATCGTGAAGGCTCAAGACCAGAGCCCTATAGCTCTGCAGAGCTCAACAAATGTGAAGGCCAAAGCGCTCAGGAGCCCAAAGAGTTCGCCTTGCGAGCTTAACAACTCAGAAGGCCCCGCCGCCTGCAGCCCAAGAGTTCGCTTTATGTGAGCTTACTCACCAGAAGGCCTTAGCGCCCACTTTGCAGAGCCCCAGAGGCTCAGCCAGAAATTTTTAACAGCCAACAGCGCCTTAGCGCCCAACACCCAAGACTGGGCCAGAGCTTAATGCATCAGAAGGCCTGAGCACCTGGGGAGCCCTATAGCCTGGCCAGCAGAGCCCAACAAATTAGAAGGCTTCCTCAACACTAAGAGCCTAAGAGCCTCGCCTTGCGCAGCTTAATGTGATCGGGAAGGCCCGCCCCAAAGTCCCAATAAAGCCGCCTCAGAGCTTAATGGGGCCAGGAAGGCCCCAGCGCCTGTGTGAGCCTCAGAGGCTCAGCCATAGAGCTAGCACTGGGGGCAGCTGCCTTGGGCCGGGCTCAGAGCCCAAAGAACTCGGGCCTCAGCTTAATAGGCCCAGAAGGCCTCAACGCCCAAGAGCCTCAGAGCTCGCCTTTGGGAGCTTAATAGCCTCGTAGAAGGCCTCAAGACCCACGAGCCCCGTGAGGCCCGCCAGAGAGCTTATCAGCCCAAGAGACAACCTTTGTCGCCTGCCAAGAGCCTCGGCTTTTCTGCCTAATCGGCTTCTCAAAAAGGCATAATAGCCCCCGGAGCCCGATAGCCTGGCTGGGGCTGAACAACCTACGCACTAGGAACTAAGCATCTCAATTTAACGAAACAATATTAATCAACAACCCAGATATCACAAAGTCAATGTCATAAGTAATACAACCTCGCTTACGCCCGCTTTAGCCAAAGCAGCCCGGGGGCAACCAAGGCGAAACACAAGCGCGCAGCCCTGCACTACGAGCCCAAATGTCGCTAAGAAGGACTAAGAAGCAGCCCACACCAGCCAGCGGCCCTTGATGACATCCCCCCAAACATGTGCCCAAAACAAAGGGCTCAATTCAATCATCCAAAAGCCCGGTAATGTAATCAAAGAATTCAGATAAAGGAAAATACCTAATCTCCACCAATTAGGAAAACATAATATTCTAATTATCGCTTCATCAATTATCCCTTATTAATCGATTTACGATAGCGAAAAGAAAATCTCTCACCCAATGGGAGGAATATCGTATCATCCACAACTAGAAAGCTTATCACCATCCCTATTAATTCTGCTAACAACAAGGAAAGAAAATCTCTCACTCAATGGGAGGAATATCGTATCATCATCCAACTAGGAAAGTTATAAATTATCCCTTATTAATCGGTTAACAATAAGGAAAGAAAATCTCTCTCCCAATGGGAGAAATATTCATATCATCATCCAACTAGGAAAGTTATCATGATCATCCATTATAAATAACAGGCCACCCCATCGGTGAAAGGTACGCAGACTTACGCACAGAAAATTCATTTCCTAAGCAGTTGATCTTCTTTTCCCCCGGAAACAACTGACTTAAGCATCGGAGAGGCAACGGGCGAGCCCCGCCTATCCTTTTTGTTTCTTGTTTTTGCAAAGGAGTCCAACGTACGGAGTCAGCGAACCGGCCCAACAAATCTGGCACGCTCAAGCCCAGTTCCGGTTGAAAAAGCATCATCATGTATGATTAATAAGAGACATGTGAAATGAGGTGGAAACCCTTCAGTTTGAACTTAGTGAAATTGGGGGTACGACCTCAGGAAGTAGAATTCTAGTTGAATCTTAGGTACAACTCTTAGTGATGCTTAGGTACACAACTTTAGTGAACCTTAGTTAAGCTGGAGGTAATAAACTCAGGTGATGTCGAGCTATAACCCAAGGAAGCCTAAAGTGTACAACCCAATGAACCTTAGGTACAACATCGTGAAGTCGAGGAACAACCTTAGTTAAACTAGCGCATAACCTGGATGCTGAGGTACAACCTTAGTGAAGCCAAAGGTACAACCCAGCGGTCAAGTACAACCTCGGGCAAGTCAGGTACCCACTCAGTGAAGTTGAAGTACCGACCTTAAGAAGTCGAGATACAACCTTAGTGAAGCCAAGTACAACCTTATCAAGCTGAGATAAGGTCCTAGTGAAGCCAAGTACGACCTTATCAAGTCAAGTGCAACCTTAGTAATGGTAAGGTATAACCTTAATAAACCTTAGGTAGAATATTAGTGCATTTGAGGAATAACCTTAGTGAAGCTAAAAGGTACAAACCTTAGTTAAAGCCGGGAGGTTCAATCTTAGTTGTTTCGAGGTGCAACCCAATGAACCTTACGTACAACATTAGTGAAGTCAAGAACAACCTGAATGGACGGTCAAGGCCACATACTCGACCCGACCCGAGGTCGAACCCGATCCCGGATGCGGTCCTCTTTGATCCACTCTTCATTTCAAGAAACACATTTCTAATGCTCATTTTGTAAAAGATATTTATCTTTATGAAAATATATTTGTATATACTAATTCAACTTAAAGGGGGTCCATCATTTTGTTTTCAATACACATTTTCCATTAAATATGGCATTACATACCTATTTGGTCCATTTACCACCTTTAAACATTACGATTATTTATGTCGTTTCAATACCAAAATATTTACAAAACAAAATCAGAGTTTGTACAAAAAGTACCAAATATATTTCATGAATGCATGGTCGGAGCTTTGCTTCAACTCCGTGAGGCCTTGACGTTGACTCTGAATCACTACGGTCTTTTCCTTCGTACTTGTTCACTCAGTAGCTGCACGATGATAAAACAACGCGATAAACATTTTCATGCTTAAGTGGAACATACATTTCTCATTTCGCTTAAGTAAATCATGCATTTTTCTAAATCACGCGTTTGTATAATTTTTTTTTCAATGACCAATGCGTACAATACATATATGTATATATTTTCATTTCAGGCACATTCAAATTAAGCAATTCATTGGTAATTTCAATCATGCGCTTCATATGCAATAACTATTCTAACACAAATCACATTTCACACCTTTCTTTCATTTTGCCCTTATGAATTTAACCTATGCTTTAACGTACAAGATAAACGAATCACTGAAATCCGTCCCACAAGCATGTAGCGGTATAAAAAGTTTTTTATAACACAAGATTTCACACACCGGGTCATTGATTGGTTATTAAAATCATTTCATGAACACTACCGATACTATCCCGCTGGGCTACGGATCGGAGTGACACATCATTAGGGTAAAGACGCTATTCGCCCTTATCGTATACTCCAATCTATCCTTAACCTCAATTTAACTGCTAACATTCTATTAAGGGCGCCAAATAATCTATAGCAATTTACAATAATGTATATACATTTATATCCAAATACTCTGCTTCCAATACTCATGCAATTTTTCATGTGCAATTCATTTCGTTAATCAAGCTTGTATCAAATCAATTTAAAACAAATCAATATGCAATTTATCATAATTCATTTCAAACAAATCCACTTATTTCATAATCCTTCAAACATTTTAGAACAGAGAGAAAAGTGGAGAACAAACTAATTCATTTATGGCTCAAACGTGAGCACACATGCATATTCATATAAAAACCTTTTAGATTTATTTTGTCAAACAAACACAAAACCAAACAGAAGGAAGTGTGAAGAATAAACCCAAAAAGGTTGTCGCCTTCACTCCCTATTCTCTAATCTCGTTCTTGGGCCAAGCTTCCTCGCCACTGCCAACCCCTTATCCATCAATATGTCACTATCAAAGAATAACCCAGAAAATCAGTATCTCTAGGATTTTGGTTATAGCCATGTCTACCCAATAATTTACTTGCAAATTTTCAAATATATGAGTCATATTTTGCTCATGATTTCTTTTAATAAGTCTGATATCTATATGAGTCTAGTTCAGTAGGAATTGAATCATCTCATTTGGATCACCCAAACTCAAGTTACGGCATTTTAATGCCAAACCGGCCTGCATGCCCAAACTCAACTCATATTTCCACTGTTATTCTCACTCTGTGGATCTTAACTCCATAAATTGTTAATGGTTCCTTCTACTCATTTGAAGCTATTTTTCTAAGGTTTCTTCTATGATTGGAATCATCCAATTTGGATCACCAAAATCACATTGCATTTACATCCGTACTACTCTAATTTGCAAAGCATAATCGCATTGTTCTCGCATACCCAGTTTGGATGATTTATAGCACTTGGGGTTACAAATTGCTTACACTTCCTTCAAGTGAATTATGCCCCTAGAATTCTAGTTTATCCAGAATTTTGAATCACTCAATTTGGATGAGTGAAACTCAACTTACGGCCAAAACACCACAACTACACCTAAAATAGAGCATACCAAGTAATAACCCGAAACTCACCTTAAGCTCCATATATTTAGAGCCTTAGAGCTATAATTTGCTCCCTGGGTCCTTCTATACATTTGGTAGCTCTAGCCTTATGGTTCTCAAACAATTGGAATCACTCTCGTTGGATGATTATAACTTAAAGTATAGCCAAAAATATGGGTTTCGAAAATTTTTGACAAATAACTCCTTTGAAACTTCATCATTTCCTTTATACAAAAATTCTCAAACCAATCCTAACCCAAAGCACTTTGAAACTTAACCCAAACAACTCCAAAATTGATCTACAACCAATCAAATCAGCCTTTACATAAGGTTAGTGTTTTTCTCCAACCAAAAATCATCAAAGAGGAGTTAGGGTTAGTTTTCTTACCTTAGCTATCTTTAAATCTTCTCTTCCTTCTTGCTTGAACAAAGATAGGCCAAGAATGGAGAGAAACACACCAAAAATACCTTCTTCTCCCAAGCCCTATGTGACGCCCCAAATCCCAGGGGTCATTTTTATATACTTTTTTGAACAGCGTCACACAGCGGATCTCAGCATAATATAATGTCAAAACCCGTCGCAAAGAGCAACTGCGCTATCACGCCAAGTACTCCGCCGCCGTTAGCTTCGTCGCGACACCACCCATTGCAAGTTTGACTTCTCGTTACGACACTCAAGATCAACAGGATTAATTAGACAAATAAACTCGTGAGCGACAGAGAAGGACTTGGCTTCGCGACGCACTTCGGGGCTTCCATTGAAGGCCGTTGAGCCGCGACACCAAGGGTCATGTCACGACACCAAACCATCCCACGACGTAGCCCCCTTGTCGTGACACCAAAACTGTGTTGCGACACCAAAAGCCCTTGCTGCCTAACACCCTGTCGAGACACTAAAATCTCTGTTGTGACACAGGGTGAGCCATATCTCTCGCCGCGAAGATTGTCAGCGATGCAGAGCACCCATTGGAGACTTGTCGGTGCCGTGCCTTCCCACTAAACTCGTCAGCCTTCCTGGCCATAGCGCATTGTGTCACACTGGTCAGGCACGCCAGCCCCCTCCCGTCAGACACCACGCAGTTGTCGCGACCAGACCGGAAATAGGCGTGAGCTCCACCCTATTTTAACCTTGCACTCTTTCTTTTGTTCGACACATTCCAAAATCAACATAAATTAGCCTTATTACTACAAAGGCCACTAGGACTTGAAAAACTCGCAAAAAATGTATTTATTATACAAAATACGAGTTTAATTACAACTCTTGTTCTTTATATAGTACCAAATTGGGTTTTCTACCCATATTTTTTTCACAAAAATTCAGGATAAAGCCAAATCTGGCCTTCTCTTCTCTCCTAGGGTCTTGGATGAGCTTCATCCCCCGGGCACCCTAGTACCCGAAATTATTCCTACCTACCTGCAGCAATGCCCACAGTTGAATTTTCCTGCATGGGTTACTCTCCACCTATGTTCATGCAATGGCAACCACACACATTCAAGTAAAAGTATGCATATTCCTACTTGAATGTCTACATGCCCCGTCCCATGCTTCGAGTCCTCACCGACTCCTTCACACATGCAATTGCCATGTATGAAAAATAGTTTTCCAAACAAAGGTATTTGTTTTATTTGTGGACAACCCTTCGATATATATATTAGTGGACATACTACGATAAATAATTATGTGGACAACCCTCTGTTATATTGTAGTGGACATAGTCCGATAAATAATTATTAATAACCTTCTAAACTATGTCATGGTTCTTATACTCTTACTCTGCCTCTATTGTCCCCGTGCATATGAAATGCAATATACCATTTTCATGTCAATTCATGTTAATATATCGAGCATGCATATACTAACATAATTTACACAAACCAACATGTTATTCACCTTTAGCAATAACACAAACAGCACACATGGGCCAATCAATGATCCGACAATTCATCTTGGAATTGCCCAAAACAATTTGATCCTCAAGATCATCTCGGGCAGTCCCTAAACCCCGAAGACTCGGGCCTCGTATCTGGGACTCGAAATGCACGACCATTCTGGCCCTAAATACACCAACCATTCGTATGGTTCTTAGACAAGGATTAAACCAAGTAGGAGAAAAACCCCTACCTCTTGGAGTTTTGTCAAAACTCTCCGATTCTGGTCTCGATGCGAAGCTCTTGCCGCGAGGATGAACTTTCCCTCTTACTCCACCATAAACCGCCGGTCCGATCGACGAGATAATTAGAGAGAAGATAGAGCTCTCTCTCTAAAGCTCTCTCTTTCTTTCCTTTCTCCTTTTCCCCCTCTCTCCCCATCCCACCAGTAGGTCCAAGATGGGTCAAGGTGGGATGTCATCTTTGCCACATGTCAACACACCATTGGCTCTTTTTGCATTACCCTTATCTCCTTATCCATCCACCTTGCATTTTCCACCCAATCATGTGTTGCCACATGTCTCCTATGGGTCTCACTTGAGTCCTTTGTTTGACTTATCCTACACTTGACACGTGGCGCCCTATGAGCCACTCATCAAGTGCCAAGTGTCCTGCACTACACTGGGTGCCTCGAAAAACGTGAAATTCCAACTATCTCGGAATTCAACGACATTCGCCGTGGTAGCTAGATTTCGCAAGACGATTTCAACGATGAAGACTGTTTTGTCATCCGAGATCTAGAAAAATTTCGGATTTTCAACCGAAATTACGTTTTACCCTTTTTTAGAAAGTTTAAATTTTCTCGGGTTTTACATTCTCCCCCCCTTAAAAGAATTTCATCCCGAAATTCCACACGTAATAACATCACTCACATGCATCTGCAATGTACACAAACTCATGCATGTAAATTAGTCATTTAATTACTAAATGACTAAACCACGTACCTTCATCCCTGAACAAGAATGGGTAGGTGACCCTCATCGTGTCCTCGTCCCACGCGCTACTCCCTCCACTCCACCTGTTGCCACAAGATTTCACTTAGTCATCTGATCAAAACCCGATCCCACGTCCATACACTGGTCCCTCCTCGAAGGTCCCATATGTGGCTGGCCAAAGAATCTCTCCCCAATCCACTACATGAGCCGGATCCCGCGAGTATACTCAGAGCATGGAGACGTGAAGACTCATGAACACCGCATGCAAAGGTAAAGCCAACTCGGTACGCTACCGTGGCCCACCCTCTCGAAAGTATCTCTTAACGGCCGATGAACCTCGGGCGACGCCTTTCCTCGCCGTCGGTCCTGGACCACTTCTCTTAGGCATCACCTAGACGTGATCGCCAACCTCGAACTTTAAGGGTCGGCGTCGCCTGTCAGCGTAGCTCTTCTATCGGCTCTGAGTAGTGAGAAGACGCTGTCGTATCAAGCTCACCTTCTTAGAGGTGTCTCTAATCAAATATGGACTAGTAATGGAGCTCTCTCCCACCTCTGTCCAGCAAATAGGTGATTGGCATGGCCCCATACAGTTTTTCTCCTCCTAGGTGCCATCTCGATACTCGCTCGATAATCGTTGTTGTAGGTGAATTCCAGACCAAGGGTAAGTGCTCATCCTAGCGCATCCTGATGATCCGTGATGCATGCTCGCAAAGATGTCCTATAAAAATTTGTATGGTCCTCTCCGACCGACCATCCGTCTCTGCGGGTGGAATAGCATCTATCATCAACCGCTGCTCCCCATAGCCTTTGGAAACTTTTTCCAAAAGTAAAACAAACCTGGGGTCTCTATTCGACATTATGGACACTAGCACTCCATGTAACTGGACAATCTTTCAGATATACAACCGACAAAATTCCTCTAATGTGAAGGTCATCCGCATGGCTAGGAAGTTTGCCGACTTCATGAGCTTGTCCACAACCACCCATACTGCATCATGTCTCTGCGATGTCCGTGGCAAGTGGGTCACAGTCCATCAGGATGCTCCCACTTCCACCCGCCCACCTCCACGTCGGTCGGAGGTACTTTGCCGGGGCTTCTAGTGCTCGGCCTTAAACCGACACGTGAGGCATCAAGCCGAACAAAGTCCCCGACCGTGTTCTCTTCATCTCGCCCGAGGTAATCGCGATTTAAGATCGCGATACATCTTCGTACACCGATGCAATGTAAAACCGGGAGCAAAGGATACTCCTGAGGATCTCCTCTCTCGGGATCACCGACCGGGAACCACTACCCATCCCCTACAATCAAGACTACCATCCGCGGTGAATGGCCCAAATTTCTTCATCACCAGACTGACCGCACTCCGGCCCTAATGGACACTATCTCGCTTCGTCCCGGGGATCTGATCACTGGCCAAGAGGGATCAAGATAGCTACCAAATTCCCAACGTACTTGAGCCTGCTTACAGATTATGCTCGAATCAGTCTCCATTAGCCGAAAGATCCGCCACTCCCGGATGCTATACCACTAGTACTCCCGTGACTTCGACTAAGTGCATCGGGTTAACACATTTGGCCTACCGGATGGTACGCAAAGTGAAGTCAGAATCCTGTAAACTTCCATCCACCGGCCAAGGCTCATGTCGAGGTCCCGCCGCGTGAAGCATGTATTTCGTGATCTTTCGTGATCCGACACACTTCAAACTCCGCCGTCGTATAGGTAAAGTGGAGCCAAATCTTCATAGCGAAGACCACGACCGCCAACCTTATGTCGTGGTGTGGGGTAAATTTGCTCATGATTCTTCAACCGACGGAATATAAGCTACTACCTCCCTGGGATCGCATCAAAACGCATCCCCAGCCTGGTCCTTCCAGCTACAACACTCAGGTACCTGTCCCCTCTCCCGGGACCATCGTAATAGGAGCCGGGCAAGCCTCCTCTTAATTCCTGGAATGCCTTCTAACACAAGTCATTCCACTCGAACTTGACCCTCCTTCCCAGCCGCCATCATAAGAGCCGCTACGGAGAAATCCTCACGAACCTCCCAATACCCCCCGCCAATCCCAAGAAACTGCGTATCTCGAAGATTGACTTCGGCCTCTCCCAGCTCATAATAGCTTCAACCTTCTCGGGGTCCATTGACACGCTTGAAGCTGACACCACGTGGCCCTAAGAATCTCACCCCGCAAGCCAAAACTCACCATCGAATCTCAAGGTGACAAATTGGATGATCTCTTATAGTCAAGAACAACCTCAAATGATCCTCATACTCCCTCTCGTGACCGGGAGTAGATCAAAGGTCATCCACGAAGACTACGATAAACCGATCAAAGTATGGGCCTAATAATTCTATGCATGAGGTCCATGAATGCCAGCCGGGCGCACTACGCACGTGGATAGACCAGCGCGACAAAGGCAATCGTTGTGCACGGTTCGGGTCACCACTCATCACAACGCTCATGGCACCGCGAAAAACACAAAAATGACCTCGTGATTTGGGGCGCCACACCCTAGCCTTCCCTTGCTCCTTAAACGTGGAATGCCCAAATGGGCATTCACACTACTGTCTTTATTCTCAAAGTCATGTAATGCCAGCAACATAGCACATTAATTAGTTTTTTCTCATTTTTCATTTTAAAGCCTTATTTAACTTTCATATTTCCAGTTCTCTATTTCATTTTATTTATACTTGGTACTTGTTATTACTCATTTATGACCCTTAGTTCCTCATTTGGACATTTTTACCAAATTTATTCGCTCATGTAAAATTTTTTAGGTTTTTATCAATTTAGTTTAGCCATTTAAATGCCAAAAATATAATATAATTTATTTTACACTCGAACATGTTATAAACCGTTAGGGTATTTTCTCGTGATCGCATGTTGAAGCTAAAGGTACAACCTTAGTTAAATTGAGATATGGTTTTAGTGAAGTTGAAATACAACCTTAGTGAAGGTAAGGTACAACCTTAATGAACCTTAGGTACAACATTAGTGTAGTTGAGGTGTTCCTTAGTAAAGTATAGGTACAACCATAGTGAAGTTGAGGTACGATCTTTGTGAATATCTTGTTATTTCCTTTATCCTCATAAACACCGTGTAGCTGGAGGTGAAAAATGATGCATTTTTAACATTAAACACTTCAAATGGGAGGTGAAAATTATAATTTAAACATGTAAGCACCAAGTGGTGAATATAACTTATGGGATGTGTTGAAATTTATCTTATTCTTGGGCAACAAGTTAAAGAAATATGAAAGCAAGTTACAATTTTTGTGGTTGGTAGAATGTGTAGTTTTTCCTACTTTGGTGGCAAAAATATATCTAAGCAATAACCTAGCGAAGTGACAAACCTTAGCAACGATAAGATACAACATTAGTAAAGTTGAGGAACGACCTTAGTGAAGCTAAGGTACAACATGTAGTTCACTAATTTGTTGGCAAAAATATATCAATTCTCATTTTTTTCATTTAAAAAAACAAAAATTAGTTAATAAAACGTTTTTACATATTTTATGTAAATAATTTCTCTTCACGACATTAAAAAACTGAATAAAATAAAAATAGGCAATGTCCATTTACTACCAAACAAAATGATATTATCCATCTTTAGAAAACAACAATTATCAATAATAATCAAAGTTTGGTTTCATCTTAGAAACATGATAAAATATATCCACTAATTTCCTTCATTGTTAAAGTTTGTTTCTCATGATCCAAAAGAGTGTTACTCATCATTGGAATGTCAAAATAATTTAAGACTGCTTCCTCCAAGTATTCATATTTTCACATTTCTTCGAACGAAAAAAATAACACAACACATATTAGTACCTTCAAGACCAAACTGTGGAAATCATGATTTGAAAATATGAATATTGATATTCAATAGATCTTACCTCTAAGAAGTAATCAACTACATAATCAAACAATATTAGCATATCAATGGTTAAGAACTAAAACTGAACCAAAATTACCACCAGCACTAACAAAGCCTATCTGGGCCAGTAAGGAGCTACCGTATAACCAGGAACACAAACTAATCACTGAATATGTTTATACTTACATAATGAGACTTGTGTCAACGATCATGTAACCCTGCCAGGAAGTTCTCTCTAACCACATTGTCGTAATCCATAATCAAATTATGAACCAACTATATTCTATACAATTGGGTTTTATCCTACACAAAGACAGTAAATTAATTATGCAGAAATCTAAAGTAACTAATTAATAATAATGATTTAGCTTACTTTTGCAACTACTTGTATTAGGGTGGAGTCATTCCAATATTTCATAAATTTTATTGTAAACACACCACAATCAAACCTATAGTGAGAATGATGCATTTTCATTAATGAGGTCAATAGCTACGAACAAGGCAAAAATAAAATTAAAAGGGAAAAACTTTTTAATAATGATAGTCTATTACCAATTACTATGTTGCACTATTTCGGGCTGTACATGTTCAAACTTAGATATATCAATATTCATGTAGAGGCCAAATGCATGCAGAACCCTAGAAATTGATAATGATAATCTCCTGATGCAAAGATTGATCCCGTTTATGATCGCCCAATGGCAAGATGACACATTCTACTTTTGCGTATAAATGTTCACAACATGAACATGTCAATGGTCGTTATCACAAACGGGGAAAAACAACTAATGAAATAAAAAATAAAAAATTAGTTTCTTTTCTCACAAACACATGCCCATAAATGTATAATTGTTATTAAAATCTATAAATATGCAATCATCATTTACATCATTTACTATATTTGTCATACATGTTCACAATTTGAGTTATCAAATCTAAGTAACCGAGGATTTAAAAAAATGTTGCATTTATCAATCAATTCACTATTTTTTACCTTATTGGGAATCTTGGCCAACACAACCTTTAACTAATTTGGCACACAAAAGTATTAATAAAAATGATATCATTCAAAATCAGTAAAAACATTTATAGTATGATTATCACCGAGAAAGAAGGATCAAAATAATATGCACGTGGTGGGTCGTCTTGTTTTATGTTAAGCATATGACAAAACACTGCGATAACCTACAATACATGTAAACAATAGTCATGTAAGAATAATAAACATGTTTAAATATCATGAATGGAGTAACTACATGATCAAAGTCATCCTTTATTTTATAAATGAAACATACCACATTATTTATTTAGTTTGACCCATTCAAACAACTTAATTCCTTCCTCGGTAATGACATCCACATATTTCCCTTCAGCCAGCCAACACTCACTACGTAACAAAATTAAAATGAGTTAAAATGTTTTGATGAGGAATAATGTAAAAGAAAGCAATTAAACTATTGTAAATAGATGGAAAATATTAAATCACGTACTTTCATCACGAAAGCATTGTCGAAGGCCACATTAACAACTATCCTCTCTTGATGTGTGATTTTTACGAATAGTTTCATGCATTGAGTGATGAAAAGTGATTTGCACATGACAACACACTTAACTAGTCTTTTTGCTACTCGCTTATACATTTTCAATGTAGCATCTTCTTTTACACCATTTGTTTCAATCTCTTCTTCAACATTTATTTCTTCAATTTCTAATGTTTTTTCTTTATTAGGTGAACAAACCAGTGCATATCGTTATATGGCTGACACAAACATCCCTCTCAATAGCCGATCAGGTTTCCAATTCACTTTGAAAAGTAATAGGAGTGTTAATAACATCTTGGAAAGTTATCATCTCCTATCTTCAAGTGTGATTGTAGCTTCGAGCTTGGTGAAATAGATCGAGGAGAAAGATATGATTTCTCTGTAATATTATTTTGTTTATCATAATCACCTTCATCACGTCCTCCTATCCCATGGTCATCCTCATATTGGGCTGATTCGGGAACCCCACCAGTTGAACCGAATTGTCTAGTATATGGTGTCTCCATATCGTGCACGAATGAGGATGCGATTCTCATAATTTGTTTATTATGAATCATACATATATGAATAACCTAATTGACAAACAATAAAATAATGTTTAATTTTCCCACTAGTTTGTTAAAGTTATATAGCAAAAGTGATAAATTTAATTTTAATGGTCAATATCATAAGAAAGTAGTTCAACATCGCTAACCTCAACTGAATTGCATGATGTTGTAGGTTCTTTAGGTCATGGAATGTCTGCTGTTGCAGGTGATGGAATGTTTGTCGGGCCGCAAGTGCACTTCGTGCGCTTGATTTGATTGGTAGCCTCTATATATATATATATATATATACTATGAATCAACAAGAATATTTTTATTAGAATTATTAGTAAATGAATTGCATATTCATCAATTAAACTTACTTCAACATGACCATATCCCCAAACATCTCTATCTCAGATGCCAAACGTCTTTTGATGAGGACATTTGGCCAAATTGAACATAATGGTATTGTCCACTCCACATTAACTATCAAGTATGCACTCGCCACATGTAATATAACCGGATACAATTAAAAATAGCTATTTTAAAATCAGAAACCCAGAAAATTTTGACACTTTTGAAAGGGGTAAATGGTAATTTCATCAAAAATCCAAAATTTTCTAGATCTCGAATGATCTAAACGGACTTTACCGGTTGGAATCGCCCTGAAATTCAGCGCTACCACGTTGATCAATAATCTCGAGACAATCACTTCACAAAGTTTTTGAGCACCTCGAGTGCTCCGCGTCGTATGACAAATCCCTGAGGCACGACGACAAAAGTCGTTCCACTATACGTAATCTGGGCGACAATGTTTCATGATTAGTTAGAGGATAGAAATAAATGGCTTAGATTAAGCCAAGTGTCAAAAAGGCCCTTTAAGTCAAATTAAAGGGGCAAGGATGAAATTAATTAAAAAGATTTAAAATAAAGAGACAAAAGACCATCTTCTTCTCCATTTTCTGGTCTGGTGTGTGCAGTGAGGGGGACCACCAGTTTTAGAGAGAGAAAGAACAACTTCTCTCTATATTTCCCCGCTTTCGGACCATCGGTCCTCGTCGGAGCAAGAAGCAAAGTTGATTTACGCTATAAGAGCTACGCGTGGACACCGGTTTTGTGGAGTTTCGACAACTCCAAGAGGTAGGGGTTTTCTCCTACTTGTTTTATTTTTTGGCTAAGAGCCATTTTAATGGATGGAGATTTGTTGAGGCCTGGATGACCGTGTTTTCGGTCTCAAAATATTTGAATCGAGTGAGAAAAAAATCCCTGGGGCTGCATTAACGCACCAGCCTAGGGTTTTATTGTTCGCGTGATTTTTTTGTCAAGCTGGGGTGATTCAAAACGAATTGCTTGAATTGGTTTATTAGCCCATGTGAGCTTAATTTGATGTTATTAAGCAGGAATTGAATAACATGATTAGTATATGAAATTGTTAATTTTTGTTACATATGCATGTAAAATATATTAGCATGAATTGTTCGAAATTAAGATAATCATCCAACGCCCAAGAATTCTAGAATAATAAAGGAGCGCACGATACTAAAAAACAAAAAAAAAGAAAAATGGTTGGAAAGGAATTTCACGGAAGATTTTCCAGAGAATTGTTTGAGATTGTTCAAACAACCATGATATGGCTATCTGAGAGTGATCTAAATAAATTCGCCTTGAGGGGTCATTCACATCAGATTTTACCAAATCCTCGTAGTGTGTTTTCAGAACAAAACCTTTTGTTTTGAAAACTCGTATTTTTCTCTGCCATTTGGCTTAGGCATGTGAGGGAGTCGTTGGAGGACCTCGAGACACGGGATTGGGCATATAAACATTAAAGTGTGGATCGCGTATTTGCTGAGTGTGGTTAGTCATTACATGTGCACTAGGGTGGGAGTAACCCATGAAATTATCACTAATGGCATTGCTCACCCCGTCGAGGGATCATTATTTCAGTACTGTGAGTAAGTTCAGAAGACGACGCCATTAGAGGTCATGCAGAAGAAAGCCGACATGTGGCTTTGATTTCATCTTTGTAAAACATGTATGAATTATTACAATTGAAACATGTTGTATTAAGAGTGACGTATTAACTCTTAAACTATGGTAATATAGTTTGATGTATTTTTATGAGTATGGATGTATGGGCCAATGTGGCCATTTTACTCATGTATGAGTCTCATGATGTGAGACACAGGTATTCCGCAGGTTGACGGTGGTCAACAGGACCCCCGGGAACGGGGCGTCACAAAACCAATTGAAGTAAATTAATTAGATAAAGGGATAAAGTTAACCTGTAAGAAGAGAAGACATCCTCGAATATAACTTGGGTTATTGGTACGATAATCCTTAATGTCATTCTCCAAGTATTGCAAGACAAATTTTGCCCAATTTTTTTGAACACGAATATCTTCATCCCAAATGCTATCCCATAAATCATGCAACCCTTATGGTTTGGAATTTGGTGCTAAAATGGCTTGCACATGAGTACTGATGAAACTTTTCTAAACTCATCTCCATCAGCATACTTCTGGGTTATTCCTACAATTCGATAAGTTGTATAACTCAGTAGCTCTCCCATTATGAACGACGACTTTGTCCAGATGAAGGAATGCCTGAAGATCAAAACATTTTCAAGAGTGACATCATATATGGATCTACCATTTGCCATATTTATCCGATGGTAGACAATGTTTGTACTAGAAATGATCCATTGGGCATAATTCATGTTGTAGCTCACACAAGTCATCTCGTATCAATCCACCAAAGTCCATCTCGTAATCAGATCTTTTTTTTCTCAGGCGCTCTAGTAATGCTTAAGCCATGAATTTTTTGCATGAGCATCTAGGATTGTGGGATCTTATCCCTGGGTATGGATAAAGACATTTTCTTGAGAATAAGTTAGAACTTGTTGGAGAAAACAAGATTAACTTTACACCTTTCAATGCGTATAGAATGTTAAAAGAATAAATTACGTTTCTCAGGTGGAGGAACATGTTTCTTCCTCTCTAAATATTTATGTTGTTTCACTGCTTGATTCACACAAGTCCTTAGAGCATATAGAAATAAAACAAATAAAACAATATAAATTTAAGATATTGCATGAATAGTTGTGAACAACACGAAGTTAATAAATGCATAAGAAAATGAGAGTAGCATAAGTCGAGGCTTTAATAAGAATAAAGTTACCATATATCCATCATACAAAAAAAAAAAAAAAGAATAGGACCTAAGTTAATAGAATAGTCTAAATTTAGTTGCATTAGTCCAAAACATACTACATAAGTCATTAATGGATAAGTTAATGGATTTTTGGTTTTCCTATTGTGACCACCGAATATCACTGCAAGCAATATATCGGTCTCTTATCTTGAAATCGAGATTCAATACGTTTTCTTCCGCCTCCTGGGAGGTCGTTTTGAATGTGGAGGTTGTAGAGAGAAAACTTTCCTAATTAAGCTCACACTACAACTAATTATAATCTACACTTATATCGCCTATGAGTCTCTATACCGCCGGAAAGACCCCAAGATATCGTAACTTTGCGAGGGAAATTTATACCAAATTTATCAACAAATTAAAGAACGTTTTGCCCAATTGATAGTACATGGTCGCATTACGCATGCTCATAAGGAATTCCCACCATTTGTCATTCCCTACATGGCAACTACTTCGTATTGAACATATCAACATTTACAAATGCCTTCCCAGTAGAGATAGTAAATAACTCATTCATGAATTGACTAACTGGAAGTGCCTCTCCCTTAGCAATTTTAGTCATCACCTTCTCTTCAATCTTTGTACTTTCCCACACTCTTCCACTGTTTGACTCTCTTTTTTATGCTTAACTAGCAGGGGCACCTGGCAATTTAAGCATGTGTTCCATTATGAAGCCGCAAATGGATTGATGTCGCTCATTTACCCATGCATTAAAATGACCAGAAGGTTGCGGTCATTTTATCTCCATTCTTTGCTTTGGGAACTTTGATTATGACCCAATGTTCGTGTACACTTTCTTCCACCCATGTGGCTGCTTGATTATAATTTCGTAGTTCATACATGCAAACATTGTAATCTGATCCTACCCCTTGCATGTTTATGCAAGTACTTTCTAGCCATTTAAGTGCACTTTTCTTTACCCTTTGAGCTTCCTCTGGTGTTATTCCTAGTAAGGAAAGCACTAAATTCTCTTTATGACGATATTAGTAAAGCACATGATTTTCACCCAAAAATCCCAGAATAATTCTTGCAATAGGGCAATATCATTTCAGAAATAATCACAACCTCTCTATTTTAACCACTTTCTTCATATTTTGTAAAAAATTATGATCAATCTTTCATAATTTCTCTCGAATCCTGCCAACTCCAAATGCTGGGAATTACTGAGTCATTACCATCATATGCACTGGCTGAAAATAATGCACTACCATAAGGACCACTCATGTGGGATGAGTAAATAGATATGATAGGGCAACATCCCGTTGAAAAACCTTGAATTGAAATTGAATGAGCAATGAATATCTGTTGGAAATTTCCATCACTCGAATGTTTCAACTCAACAATGGTTCCCGGATTTGTTTGGATGGCTCTCTCCCACATCCAAGGTAAAAGTTTGTAGTAATTTTTCTAGTTAATCGTAAATTCGCCTTTTGCTTTCTCCTTCATTTCTGTTTGACTATAAGTTAACTGTGATCCTATTCTTGCCTTATAGAGACAAATTTTGTCTAGGGTTGATATTCGGGAGTGAACTGACAACAAGACAATTATCAAAGAGGCACGAAGCCGATGAACTAAAGGTTGGCAGAGTAACATCTTCAGAAACCAGGGTTATGAAAATTACAAAGTATGAACTGAACCACACATGACCCAATTGTATGACATGATCACGCATTCAAAGAACTGATAAAGCACATTAAGGTGTTTGAACTATTTTCTTTAAAAGAATATCGGGAATCGTTTCATTTAAAGACATCATATATACAACATCTCGAAATCTAAAGCATTAGGGAAGGTATGATCTACCACCTATAATCGTATTTTCAAACCGCCTAGGATCAAGTTCACTTAGAAAATTTGATTTCGCACATCTTCAGAAAACCTAGCCGAATCAAATGCCATAGACTCATCGAGATATCCATACGAATCACACATTAACCAATAGAGATAACTGAGGTGAAGAATCAAGGCGACAGCGTTGGGGACTCAAAAGTGAAAAAAGAAGTCAAATATGAAGAACTCAGACAAGTGAAATACTACCAACGTAGGCAACTAAGGGCATACAAAATTTATATTGTCGGTCGATCTAATTATCCACAAGTAGATACATATACACGACAAAATCTATCGTTGTATCTAAACATTCTTGATACTGATGCATCATTATCTAATGGTAGTAAACATGATGGATCAAATTGGAGTGTGAAGCTAATTTTAGCTGAAATGGGCTGAATATCCAACACACCACAAACAATCGCCACAAATTCAGTATGAGGCATATTACAATTAACATCAATTGATTTATGACGCATCAATTACCATATTTATTGATCCATTATAACTCATAATCCATTGACTTCTTCATGAATGGCAAAACATGTCTCCATCCTTCATAACCTTACAACAAACATTTAAATAAATGACATAAAACTCAAAAGGTTAAAGAGAAAATAAGGAAAAAGTTAATGAGAAGAGTAAATTATCATGATGAGAACTGTACCTAAGTAGTTTTCAATCAAGGGAACCCTAGTCCTGAAGATAGAAATGTATAGTACACTTAGGCAAATTTTATTGCTTGCAAACTATAAGGATTTTCCCTTTTGGCAAACTTTTTGGCCTTCATTGGCAAACAAGCATCACTATATAACCCATTTCCTACAAATTTTATGCCAAAAGATAGGTTCAAACGAAAGCACCCAAATACACGAATAAAGTAGTTATGACAAAAAAAAAATGTCCATGAGTAGAGGGAAAGCATGAAATTAACATAATTAATTCACTAAAGAACAACATAAAGTAGGACCAAGAATGTTTCATGATTTGATTTGTTTGTATCATAATCACAACTTTCCAAGTTAATCACCATCGCTCAAGAGATTAATACATGGATGAACTTTTAAAATTAATACCAAATATTGTATGCAATATTATAAATATATTATAAGAAAAAAATTTTATGAAATTTTTTTAGTTGGTATAAGGTATGTTGGCAAAAAGATATGAAGTCATAAAAATAAGGGAAGAATGTTTATTTTCGGGAGTAAGTGCGGAGACGACGAGGGGAATCAAATCAAGAGGCCTAGGTTGTGTTTTCTTGTTAAAGTTAAGAGAACTCCATTCGTGGATTTACCCTTTTGTTTGTGATAACTACTATTGATATTAATTTCTGGTGAGTTGCAGCTTCCAATGCATCACACATTGTATGAGTGAACCCTATCACTTTTTTTAGTCACTTCTTACCTTTTTGTCCACAAAGATTAAAATAAAATGGTAAGTTTTTAATTTCTTAATTTAGATTCTTTAGTAGACGAGAATTCCTTTCTTTACATATGATGGGAATATGCGTTTTCATGTACAAATTTTTGAGAGGTTATGAAAGAATTGACATGTCTGTTACTGAAAAAATCAAGAATTTGCAGTCCCTGAAGTAAAAAAGAGAAGAAGTAGACCTACTCCCCCTCCATTAAAGTCCTGTGGAGATGGCCCGGGTACACAATTGAAATATTCTTTTTATTTTCTTTTATACTCAAATACAGGCATTTGCACAGATACATGTATATACACAATTCACATGAATCTAAGGAATATGGAATAGATGAAATAGGCATTTACCATCAAAAGGACATTGGTTATCACATATCCCACGTGTTTGAGAAAGCAAAGGGAAAGGTATCTTCGAGAAAGATTAATGATAAAGACAAATTCTATAACTAAAACTATCAATTTCGTAGGAAAGAAAAAAATTCGCAAGTAAAATTGCAAGCACAACAAAATATTGAAGAAAACAAGAATCCTAACCATTAAGGAAAAATAAAAAATCACAACCCACAAACAAACCTAGAAAGAAAAATTTTAAATTTTTATAATATCACTCCCGTAGGGTGTTTACCTTGTTTCGCATTTCTTCAAATAGTGAGATGGGAGACGACGCCGATGAAATCAAAATCAAAATGAAGAAGACCAAGGTTGCTTGAGATGTTATGAGAATTCCATTTATAGGAGAAGTAAGCAGCAATAGGGTTCCATTGGTGTTCCAAAAGAAAATGAAGCTTAGGGTTTGGAGAGAATAAGGAAAGGGGGAGGAAAACTATAAGCTTGAGAGAGAAAATGGTGTGTTTTTGTTTTGTTTGTTTGTTTGTTTGTTTTTTTTTTGTCTAGGATTTGCTTAGGTGGCATGTGAGTTGGATTGTAGACAAGGGTATTTTTGTCCAAGAATATACAATCAGCACATAATATTTTTTCAAATTAACATATTGTTATTGGGTTATCAAGAATTTGGTTATAAAAGTCTCAAAATTCTCAAATTGGTAGCCCATAACCTACTTTTTCCATAAAAAATTGCTACTTTTTTATTAAAATTTTTACTTTAATTTTTTAGATCTACCAAATGAAAAATCAAAATGTATTTCTTAATTTTTAAATAAATTTAGATATTTATTATAAATATGTTTATTTATAATAATTTTAAAAGTATCACATTAGTACTTTAGAAATATTATATTAGTCTTTTAAGAGTGTGACATTAGTACTAAAATACTTGTCAATGGTTGATGTGGGGATGAGAGAGAGGACAGGAAAGGAGAGAGAATAGAGGAAAAAGGGAAGAGGTGATCCAAGATAGAGCAGATAAAAGATATGGGCATGTGGGATCTACATGAGGACATTTTTAGCTTAAAAATGGATTTAGTCGTAATGACCCCAAAACCCGAGGGTCCTATCACCATCAAGCCAACTCAAGGAAACCTCGTGTGTCTCATATCATGAGACTCATACATGAGGCGCCCCATCATAATACTCTGTCCATACCTACAAGACCATACATTTCTATAGATCTAAGAGCTATTACATCACTTAATACAAAACATATATTAAAACTAGTCGTTCTAATATATACACAAAACAAGAATCAAGGGCCACGCCCGCCCGTCTCATAATCCCTGCGGCCTAAGGAGCGTTGTCCGTCCGTACCGTCTCCAGACCAAAGGGGGTCCCACGACGGGGTGAGCTAACGCCCAGTAGGGATAAATCCTATAAGGGCTATTTCCCACCTAGGTGCACATCATTTCACAGTCAAACCAACAACCAATCCGTGCATACATGTTATCCTATCATGGAAAAATCTACATGCATGTATGAGACGACACTCTACATGCCCCAAGTACCGGGTCAACCTCCGACCCACCACCCAATGCAAGTGCCAATGGAAATCAAGATTTAAGTCAAGCTCGACTTACCCCACAACCCGTAGTCTATGTGATATTTATTTAATCGCTTTCTGTCTTTTTGGCATCAGAATCTCGGGGTCTCACCGCGGTCTCTTACACCCTCCGATATTTTTCGCTTTCACCGGTGGATACGCCGGTTTCAATCCGCATTTTCGTGCTTTTCACCCGAGGGGTATCTATCCCCCTACTTGCTAAGCCCGACACATTTCATTTTTTTCATTTTCGTTTAACGCTGTGGAACTCCACCGACTTCGTCCCATTCCCAAGTCCACACGATTTCAACACCAAACGCAGCGTCAATCAATACCATGTACGCACTCTCATGTAGTCGTGGTGTTACCGCACACCAATGCAATGCACTCAGGTCATCGCACTCAAACCCACGACCAATGTAATAAGATTCCTACATGGACATTCTACACCGCACACTATGTGTGTGTGCTTTTAATGTTCATGTCTAATGCATACAACATTTCATATATTCAATAACATCAACAAACATGCGTCATGTTAATATTCCACACATTCAAACTTACATCACATAGTTACGCACTAGATCTTTCTATCATTCAGCTCATTCATGTCAACACATCTTCAAGCATGTATTAACATAATTCTACCATTACTTAGGCAAGTAATGCCATAACTCATATTCCCAAGCCGAGACATAGTATGTCAATCATATAGCCCCCTACATGCCAAGAAGTGGCCATGTTCAAGCAATAAACACATTACAACTCCAATGTTTTTGAAACACCATATTGGATAATAACTACTCAGTTTTTCAGCACATGAGCACCTATTTCAACTGAATGGCTTATGGCTAGATTCCCCTGACTCCATGAACTTTCCATAGAGTCCAGAACACCCAACCCGGAAGTTCGGACGGAAAAGTTATGGCCTAAAACAACAAGGGCAAACCTTAAAATCCCGTATGTTAACCATGCAAGCAATGATACACCCAAACCGATTTTCTTTCGGTCTAAGAACCCGTAAAATTCAGATAGTCATGCATGAAAAGCCCATAAAAATTCTACATGTTTTTCTTGCATACAATAATACACCAAACCGAGTTTTCTTCAGTCTAAAACCTAGAAAACATTCCGTATGTTAGTCATGCATAAGGATTACACCAAACCGAGTTTTCGATCTAAAAACCCAAAACATCTCCGCATGTTAGTCATGCATGAAAGCCCAGAAAATTCGTGATGTTTTTCATGCATACAATAATACACCAAACCGAGTTTCTTCGATCTTAAAAACCCAAAAGATTCTACATGTTAGTCAAGTGCATGAAAGCCCAGAAAATTCTGCATGTTTTACATGCATACAATAATACACCAACCGAATTTCTTCACCTAAAAACTCGTAACATTCTCGCATGTTAGTCATGCATAATACACCAAACTGAGTTTTCTTGTCTTAAAACCCAAAACATTCTCGCATGTTAGGTCATGCATGGAAGCCCAAAAATTCCGCAGATGTTTTTCATGCATACAATAATACACCAAACTGAAGTTTTCTGATCTAAACCTAAAAGATTCTACATGTTAGTCATGCATGAAAGCCCAGAAATTTTTGATGTTTTTCTATCCATACACACATTCAAATTGGGTTTTTAGTCCTAAACCAGAAAAAAGCATGTGTACAACATCACAACTACCAAACCTTAAAATTCAGCAAGTACAACATCACAAATTCAGCTTTAAAACCCGTAAAATTCAGCATGGTTAAGATATGTTCAAGATGTTATTCATTCAAACAATCACATAGCAAACTCAACCAAATGCCATTTCCATGGCCCCAAACAAGGAAATAACCAAAGAGGAAAGATCCCTCACTTTGTAGCGTGTAGGACCCGCCTTGATCCACCCACATCTGAAACAATAAAGCTCCTCCCTCCTTTCTTCCTTCCTTTCTTTCTTTCTTTCTTTCTTTCTTTCTTTCTTTCTTCTCTCTTTCTTTCTTCCTCTTCTCACAATTGTTTGGGAATCTCTCCAACCTAAAGTTGGTTTGACCTCTAGGTAGTACACCTAACACAAATTTGTTTTTGACATCAACAACCTAAGACCAAGTGTCTCTCCATACACTTAATCCACTTTCATGCTCTTGAAAATATGTAATGCACATTTGGCCCCCACCCAACTCCATGCAATCCTAAGGGGCATGACACTTGGCCCACCCATAAAAAAGCTGGGTGTTTCCTATGGTGCCACATGGCACTTATGAAGGCCTGCCTGGGCTCTCAAATGCGTGCAAACCGGTAGCCTTGAAATTCGACGCAGCCACTCAGTTTAATTGATTTCGCGAGATGATTCTAACGGCGACCAGCCATCATCCGAGGTCTAGAGAAAGATCTAGGGTTTTTGTCTCGAGATTCGGCTCCGGCAAGAATCTACCGATTCGCCATTTCAAAAAAAACGCTCCCTGCTCACATTCTTAAAGGAATTTGTCCATGATTCCCACATGCCATATACAACAAACATTATGTATGCAATGAATATTAAAACATTAATGACAAGAAAACGCGACCTTCCCATCAAACAGAAGGATAGTGTGGCTGGGCACGGTGTCCCGCGCTCCCGACGTCGCTCCGACTCCTGCCACAACACCCTTATAAGCCTCACCCGCCTTCACGCGAAAAACCCGCTTCTGGCTTATCATGATAGCCCACTGTCCTCCTCGAAGGTCCCATCAAGATCAACAACAAGCTCTCCCAAATCCAATTATATGGAGCTGGATTTGAGTGTAATTTTGAGCATGTAGACGTTGAAACACCTCTATGAACGCCGACAAAACTCGTGACAACGCAACCGATACGCAATCGAGCCCACCTCCAGTACCGAAGGGTCCAATGTACCGCGACAAATTTCCTTGCTTTCCTAACTGACCACCTCTCTTAGGCATCACCTTCAAGAAGACATGACCGCCCTCGAACTCGAGGTCGCCGTCAGATATCAGCCGTAGAACTTTTCAGCCAGCCCGAGCGTATGAGACGCCTCCCATTCATACCCACCTTCTCCGAGGTGTTCTAATCAACTTGACGCAATGATGAGCTCTCCCGCCTCTCGCTCCAAATATATCGTGATCGGCATGGCCTCCCGTGAGAGACCCATATAGGTGCCATTCAATACTACTAATAACCGCACAGAAAGTAACTCTACTGGCGCAAAGCGCTTCCTCCCAAATGCACTGGATCCAGACGTATGCTCGCGGGCGTCCCCAAAACTGTAATAGTCCGCTTCCGAACACCATCCGCTCCGAGGACGAAAAGCGACATCACCAAAGTCAGGTCCCCATGGCTCTTCGAAACTTCCGAACCGAGCCAGAAACCGAGGATCCCATTTGATACTATGGAGACCGGAACCCATGCAACCGCATTCATCTCCCGTGATGAGAACCCGTAATTCCTCCAAAGTAGGAAGGTCATCCGTGACGCCAGTAAAAAACAGTCACTGGTGAGTCACCCACTATAACCCATATCGCATCATGCTTTCAAGGATGTCCACAGGCAAGTGAGTCACAAAGTCCATCTGACGTTCACCTTCCACTCGCATATTCCAATACGATAAATTTACTACCAAAGTCAAATTTCACCGCCTGGGCATCGGAGACACCGCTGGACAAAATCCCCTAACATGCCTCTCATCCCGCTTCCAAGATTACCGCGACAGCGTCATGATACATCTTCGTGCCACCTGGATGTCAAAATGACCTGGAGCAATGGAACTCCTCGAGTATCCCTCCTCAAATCCACGACCTGGGACCACAACCCATCCCCTACATCAAGACTACCACCTGTGTACGGCTCAGCCCTTCATCCGTAATGCACCTAATCGCATCTCCGGCCCCCGATGGATACTAGTTCGCTATCCCGCACTGGAGACCCCATCACCGCTTTAGCAGAGACTCGCCAGAGCTCATCATATCTTCCTGCGCTGCACCGAGCCTGCCTTATCGCATCGCAACCGAATCCATCCCATCGCTCCCAGATCCGCCACCGGAAAAGTCGATACCAGCCGCATCCCTATGACTTTCGGTTGTCGCGATCGCCTGTACCACATTTGCCTTACCTGATGCACACAAAGTAAAGTCATAATCTTCCAAAAACTCCATCCATCTACTTCGCTCATGTCAGATCTCACACAGGGAGATGAGATGGCTTGCACTCAGGTCCGAAACACTTCGAATCGCTCACCGGCAGTGGCTTTGCAACTGTGGCGGGCACCACGGCAACCAACCATGTCATGCGTGGGGTGTTCTTGCTCGATTCTTCGAACTGAGAACCATAAGCTCACAACCTTCCCGACTCAGATCGAACACACCCTGGGCCGTCTCTTCACATCACAAGACATCAGGAATTCTCCGCCCCCTTCTCGACTATTAGGATAGGAGCCTAAGTAAAGCCTCCTTCAATTCCGAAAGCTCGCTTCACATGAGCTATCCCACAACCCACCTCCTTCCGGTCGATCTTATTACAGCGCCACAGTCTTGAGAAACTCTATAAACCTCCCGTAATACCCCACAATCCCAAAGAAACTACGTGATTCAAGACCGACTTCCCGTCTCTCCTAACTCATCACAAACTTCAACCTTCCTGGGCCCACCGGCCACTGCCGATACCACGTCCCAAGAAACTCCACCTCAACAAGCCAAAACTCGTGACTCATCAACTTTTGCATACAACGGCGATCCCCAAAAGTCGTAGTAATGACAAGGATCTCTATGCTCCACTCCGATTGGGAGTAGATCAGATGTCATCAACAAAGACCACCACAATTGATCTAAATAGGTTGGAAACACCCTATTCATGAGGCCCATGAACGCCTGCATTTACATCAATCTAAAGGGCATCACCGTAACTGAAGTGCCCATACCGCTGCCTCGCACCGTCTAGTGGATGTCCCGCTCCCTAACTCTCATCCGATAAGAACCAGGCATGGTTAGTCCATCTGAGTAGACCTGCGCCCCTCTGCTAACCGATATCAATAAGTCATCAATCCTCAGTAATGGATAACTGATTTTGATTTGCAACCCGTTTAACCTGTCTCTGTAATCAGCGCATAGCCTAAGGGTCTTATCCTTCTTCTTCGCAAAGAACAGACACCCCATGGTGAAACGCTTCGCCTAATGAAACCCTTGCCCAAGAACTCCCGTGATCTAGACTCAGCTCCTCGCACGCAACTACGCCATCCGCGTGAGCCATAGAAGAGCGACGTCCCAAAGACTAACTCCAATGTGGAAGTCTACATCTCAGCGGAGGTATTCTAGCCTATCCTGTGAAACATCCCGTAAGAAACCACCCGAGGTAGACTTCCAGACCTGTCGCCCCTGGCCCCTCCGTGGTAAGGGCTTAGCTAGCCAACCAACCGCCAAGGCTATCTTGAATCGCATACGATAGTGAATGATCGACTTGGTTCCCCGAACACAACACATATCGTCTCGTGTAGCGTAACTCTGACATACAATCTAGTGACAACCCGACAAAGTCATCAATCACCTGATCCAGAGATGACTTCGAACTCGACATGTCCATGACCCGAAGGTCCACCTGAGTAGAACCCGAGATCTCGCAATCACATCCCTGCATATCCGATCAATTTTCGCCTTTGATCCTGTGAGAACCACACGCAAAGGGCTCGTCAAGGTCCCAACTTGCCCAGCCACTTCTGCCACAAGATGCAAAGAGAATAAAGGAATGCGATGCACTGAGTCAAATAACACCCTTGCCCACAAGAAAGAGAAACGCACTCGAATCATTGGACTGGCTCATACCGTCCTTCGCCTCATGGAGTAACTCACGCAGAGACGCCCCCCAGCCCCCAAGTCCCGACCAGACTCTCTCGCCCGACCTAGACCCATACTCCGCCCCTTTGGCTTGCTCCGTGAAACACTCGATGCTCGTGGTCGCACCCCGAGACTGGCATCTGTCCCTCCACCTACTGGAGTGGTGGAGGAACATAATTGAGTCTACTCATGTCCCACCGATGATCGGATCGTGGTGTCCCCCCGATCCCTCGAAACCCTCAGATTCGAGGACAGCTCCGCCTCATGTGTCCCGCCACATGGCAAGCAGAAACATGTCATCTTCCCACTCGATTGAGAACTCGGACCCGTCTCTCGCCCCCGCATACGGCCCCGCCCGAAACCCCTGAATGGTCCCTCTCGCTTTCCTTATCCTCGGGCAGAAGGTTCGCTCCCCTTCTTATTACTAGCACCAGATCTCGGATGCTACGGAAAGGCCATCTACCTCTCACCTGGCTTAACAAGGTCAGACAAACCATCGAGTCCATCTTCAGGTTGAACCAGCACCCGCCTTCGACGGACAACTTCAACCCATCCTCGAACTTCGATATCACGCTGGCCACATAGTTACCCACCTCCCAAACGTGCCAACTCGTGAATCACACGCACTCTGGCACTACCATCGCCCCGTCGCCAAGGAACCTCGGGCCGCATGCTCCAAGCAAATACAGGCTTCCAGTACTTCCCAGCGAATAGCTCACAGTTCATCCCATGTCATATCGTCCCCTGGAAGTCGCGTGGACTACCCCCACCGTAGATCCGGGACTCACCCTGCCGGGAATGAAGCCGCCAGAACCGAGTAGTAACCGAGGTGATCTTCATAGCTCGAGAATCCTCTCAATCCGACGGAACCAATGGCTCCATACCATCGGTCCCTCCTCCCGAACGCCTGGAGGTGATGGTGTGCTCTCAACCTCCGGAGGTTACCGAACCTCCTCACCTCTAGCTACATCAGCCCGTGAAGCCGCGGGCTATAGCAAAGACCTGGCAAGCCCTATGAAGGCCTGCTGATCAAAAACAGGTGGTGGTCGACCATCACCCCGTGGACGACCTCTACGCCCCCGTCCTCTACTTGCCATCTACAAAAGTCAAACAGCAAGTTTAGAATCATTTTCGTGTCCAACTATTAGCACACATGCCGACCAATAATAGACTTAATATCCCGAACCATCCGTTTGTTTCCCGAACTCCTAAGGTTACGCTTTCTCAACCCGTTCATTTCCTATATACATCCTACACCACATATATAATTCATGTAATTTGCACACAATAACTCATACATACAATCAAAGCATAAACCAAAAACACACAATGTATGTTAGATCTAACTTCTATCCCGTGGACCTTCGTGTAACCTCCTACCCGCACTTGATACTCAAACTATGATCCGATATCAATTTCGCAGCAGAGTTAATTCAACCCAAGTCGACACCAAGCTATTCCAAGTTGTGATGTTTCTGATACCTTAATGACCATGGCCTAAGCCCAAGTCCCTCAAGCCCCAGGTACTCGCAGCCTATGCCTGATACCAAGCCGTGACATCCCAAAAACCCGAGGGTCCCACACTACCGCCAACCTCGGTGGAAACCTATGTGTCCTGCATCATGAGACCCATACATGAGCAAATGACCCACGAAATTTACTACTCAGCCCATACCTGCTACAAGACCATACATTTCTATAGACTGGGCAGTTGCATCACCTAATACAAAAACATAGTATTAAAACCAGCCGTTTCTAATATAGCACAAAACAAGAATCATACAGCACTCGCCCGCTCATAATCCCGCCTAAGGAGCGTCTTCAGCCCGCCCGCACCGTCCCGTACCTAAAAGGGGGGTCCCAATGACTGGGTGAGCTAACGCCGCAGGGATAAATCCCATAAGGGCTATTTCCACCTAATCGCATGCAAATGATCATTTCATGGGCCAAACCAACAACCAATCTGTGCATACATGTTATCTTATCATGGAAAAATCCACATGCATGTATGAGACGACACTCTACATGCCCTATACCGGTCAACCTCCGACCCACCACCCAATGTGCAAGTGCCAATGGGAAATCAAGATAAGTCAGCTCACTCCCATCTCACAACCCGTAGTCTATGTGATGATTTATTTAATCGCTTCGCGTTCTTTTTGGCAATTAACTTTTCTGTGGTCTCACCATGGGTCTCTTACACCCTCCGACATTTTTCGGTTTTCACTCTAAGTGGATACTGCCTAAACTGTGTTTCAAAGCCACCCGAGGGGGTATCTATCCCCTACTTAAGCCCGAATATTTCATTTTTTCATTTTCGCTTAACGCTGTGGAATCTCCAATCGACTTCGCCCCATTCCTAAGCCCACACGATTCAACACCAAACGCAGCGCGCCAAATCAGCATCTCATGTACGCACCTCATGTAATGTGGTGTTACCGCACACCACAATGCAATGCAATTTGCGGTCACCGCACTCTCAAAACCTACGACCAATGTATGAAGACCTCTACATGGACATTCTACACCACACTATGTGTGTGCTGAACACTCATGTTCAATGCATACAACATTTCATATATTCGGGCCTAACATCAACAAACATGCGTCATGTTAATATTCCATTATTCAAATCGCACATCATACAAGATGCAGACTACATCTTTTCTTCTTTATCACTCACTATTCATGTCAACACATCTTCAAGCATGTATATTAACATAATTCCCACCCATTATTTAGCAAGTAATGCCATAACCATATTCCCAAGTCGGCATTATTAGTATGTCAATCATATAATCGCTACATGCTAAGAAGTGGCCATGTTCAAGCACAACACATTATAACCCAATGTTTTTGAAACACCATAGCTGATGCAATAATTATTTCCTCAGTTTTTGCATAGATGTGAGCACCTATTTCAACTGAATGGCTTATGGCTAGATTCCTGACTCCATGAACTTTCTTTATAGAGTCCAAGAACACCCAAATCGGAGTCGACTGAAAAGTTATGGCCTAAACAACCGTGGCTTAAAACCTAAAAACTCGCATGTTAATCCATGCAAGCAATGATACACCAAACTCGATTTTCTTTCAGGGTCTAAGAACCCGTGAAAATTCTGCATGTTAACCATGCAAGCAATGATACACTAAACTGATTTTTTCGCCTAAGAGCCTTAAAATTTCAGAGGTTAGTCATGCATGAAAGCCCATAAAATTTAAGCATGTTTTTCATGCTTACAATATGTCAAACCGAAGCTTCAGCCTAAAAACCTAGAACATTCCGCATGTTAGTCATGCATACAAGGATACACCAAACTGAGTTTTCTTTGATCTAAAAACCCAAAACATTCTGCATGTTAGTCATGCATGAAAGCCAAGAAAATTCTGCATGTTTTTCATGCATACAATAATACACCAAACTGAGTTTTCTTCGATCTAAAAACCCAAAAGATTCTACATGTTAGTCATGCATGAGTTTCTCAGAAATTCGGGCATGTTTTTTATGCATACAATAATACACCAAACTCCAATACCTTCAATAAAACCCAAAACACTTCAAGATGTTAGTCACGCAGGAAGCCCAAATTTCGTATGTTTTTCATGCATACACACACCAAACTGAAAGTTTCTTTTATCAAAACCCAAAGATCTCATATGTTATGTCATATGAAAGCCCAGAAATTCACGCTTTTCTATTCATACAATAATACACTCAAATTGGGTTTTCAGTCCTAAAACCAGAAAAACAAAGCATGTACAACATCACAAATCGCCTTCAAACCTTAAAATTCAAAGTATAACATCACAAATTCGGGCCTAAAACCCAAAATTCAAAGATGGACAACATCACAAATTCAAGATGTTATTCATTCAAACAATCACATAGCAAACTCAACCAAATGCCATAGCTTCCATGGCCCCAAAACAAGGAAATAACCAAAGAGGAAAGATCCTCACCTCTGAAGTGTGAGACCGCTTCGATCTTACCCGCAAACCAAAACAATTGGGAAAAGCTTCCTCCTCCTTTCTTCCTTTCTTTCTTTCTTTCTTCTCTTTTCTTTCTTCTCCTCTTCTAAGAATTGCTTGGAATCTCTCCTCCAACTCCAAAGTTGGTTTGACCTAGGTGGAGTACACCTAACACAACTTGTTTGAAAATTTGGTCAACTCAAGACCAAGTGTTCTCCATGCCACAATTTAACCCACTTTCATGCTCATGCATGAGGGCGGACTGACATTCGCCCCCAACCCAACTCCATGCAATCCTATACATGACACTCAGCCCAATCCATGTGCCAAGTGTTCCATGGTGCCACATGGCACCTAATGGTCAAGTGTGTTCCGCCTCGAAATGCGTGCAAACCGATGCCTAGGAATTCGACGCAGTTTGTCTGGTTCAACTAGATTTCGCGAGATGATTCTAACGGTGTGATCCGTTTCGTCATCCGAGGTCTAGAGAAAGATCTAGGGTTTTGTTTGGACCATTCTGGGTAAGAATTACCGATTCGCTCATTTTCAAAAAAAAAAAAAAAAAACGCTTTTCCCGGGTTTCACATATTGCAGTTTTGCCTTATTTTTATACCTTTATTACATGTTTGACAAATATCAAGTTTCTATTTTTTCCATTCATTGCATTTAAAGACAATTCTCCCTTTATTTTTTTATATTAAGTACTATTTTAGTGCTTTGAGGGTGAACTCAAATGGTAAAAGGGTGGATTAGGGAGTGAGAGGTTATAGAATTCGAAAATTTATAAAAGCATAATGAATATATGTGAAAAAAAACTAATGAAATAGGTAGATCTTTTTTTTTTTTGAAAGAAGGTTCATGTTCGTTCAAGCTTTAATTAAATATATATTTTGATAAGCTAATCCAACCATACTTTAGTATTGAATTTTTTTTTTTTGAAAAGTGATAAATTTATTGAGTAAATCAAAAGTAGTTAATAATATAATCAATAGAATCACATAATCAAAAGAATTAAAAACTTTAGAAAATGACACGTTATCAAAGTTAATAGCAAAAATAATAGGCTCAAGGTCAATATATTTGATAAACCAAAATTGCTTATAATACATAAGATTCTATATCTACAATATATCACTGACACGATTTGATATAACGAATTATTAACTGAATTATTATTTGAGTTACTCAACGAAAACCCAGACGGTAAACTAACCGCCGACGATATGAGTACCTACCACCAATTCAAGCGATAAACATCGCCATAACAGATCGACTTATAAAAACACGAAAAATAATAGAACTTTAAATTGATATGAAAGAAACCTGCTTTATTGGAAAAGAAACCTTAGATTTGTCTTCTTTTTTTTTTTTTTTTGTTATAAACAACATGAAAAACTAATAAATCTAAATACAAAGAATAAAAACGATTCACAGAGAACCCTAAATCTGTTATGCCCTCAATTTTCCTTAATATATATTTTTGTAACCTTAGTAATGATAATGACATGGCAAAATCTGGAAAATGTAATAGGAACTGGTACAAAGTTGCACCAATAGAATGATGAAGATAATTAAGTTAAAAAAAATAAAAAGAAAAAGGATTCGTTGAATTTCTGTTTTTCAAAACAAATTTTTTTTTTTTTAAGAAAAGAAAAATAATGTTTTTGGAGAGCAGCCTTCAATTGATTTTTCATTTTTCTCACACAATATGTAACACATCATGCAAAGTCTTATGAAGGGCTGGAACAGCGCCATCAAGAGCCAGTAGAGGCAGCCTGACATTAAGCCACCAGAGCCAAATGGAATGAAATCATGTTACAAATCGTAGGCTTCGACGGCCGGTTTGATAGACGAAATGCTCTGCAATTGCCTTACCCTTCTGCACTTCAAATATACCTATTAATTGGCACCGCTTTCAATATCCTCTTGATCTCCAGAATCTTACTGGACGGAACATGTACGGAGAATTTGCTCCAATCTAGAACTTCACTGAACGACAGCACGTAGTAATCGGAGATGATGACCGGCACGCACCCGACGGCGACTTCCCAACCGCTAGGGCATTGGCAAAACCCGTTGTCCGCCATTGATTCGGAGTAGCTTTTGTTCTTGGGGAGGTGCTCGTAGACCTGGATTTCGTTGTCGTTTTCTTTCCAGGAATTGAAGAGGAGGGTTTGCATGTAGTCGGATTCACAGCCGGCGAAGAAGGCGAGGATGTGGCGATGGTTGGGGGGTTTGTCGAGGTGGGCGGCCCAGCTTGCCTGGGGGATGCGACTATGGTAAAAGAGATGTCTCTCAGGGCTGGAACCTTCTGAGGTGTTTGCATTGTAGAGGACTCGTAAGGAAATTCTTGTAGAGATCTAGTAACGGTCGAAATTCCTGGTGCTGATATTTCAAAATATGGATAGATTAGCCGATTAGTAACCACCTCCTGTCCAATCATTATTTAGATATTGTTTACTTTCAAACCTAAACCCTCCATCTATTAAGTACTTAATGGAAACATTTTTATCCAGATACAATGTCTTCGATACGATATCTTACCTAAGGAGTGCAGAGAACTCCATTGGAATTGGACAAAATTTTTCATTGTAACATTATGAAGACTCTATTCCCCTACTTGATACTTAACCATTGGGTTAGGGTTATATACCTCACATTTATTAGTTTTTAGTTTTTGCCCAACTGACAATAAATCTTGACTCCACCTTAACCCTTGTGGAGATGCTTTGTTTTGTCTCATCGGATTATGGGTCAAACTAAGAAAACACCTCACCTAATACCATGAAACTGAGGTTTCAATGGCACAAATCCCCACATCATTGATGAGGATTTGGTCCTCATATGGAGACTCCCATATCAGATAAACTCTGATATTATTTATAAGTTATAACTATTCACACCTAACCATATAAATTATTCAGTTTGACCTCAAGGTTTATAATTATCGGTTTCGGTCTCGGTCTTGTTCTCGGTCTTAGATAATTAGAATTGTGAGATTAGGGTAAAAAAACAATTGAATTAAAAAGAACAAATAAAAACATAATATATATATATAGAGAGAGAGATATATATATATATATATATATATATATATATATTGTTTAGAACGTACCCAATCATGACAGGAGAGCAGGAAATGGTCAGCTCCACTGCTTCTGTTCCAATAGGGGTACTTATCTGCTATGACATGGATATAGTCGGTGACCAACTTTTCGAGGTAATTAGCAGTATAGTTAACCGGAGGGGTGTACATATATTGAACAATTCTAGTGATACTGATGGGGAGGTTGAAGACGTGCGCCTCATCCGGATGACGCGCCACCAGTTGACTTTTCCCACGCTCCAGTTCATCCATGAATTGCCCCTCGATCGCATATATTATTTAACGGCCTGTCAGGAACCGTGAGGTACATCCCCCCATGTATGTCCATATCTTTGAATCTTTTCTCCATTTCTATGTAACTCCTATGCGTTGTGTTACATAGTTCAAACAAAATTATATTTTAATTTTACTTATGAATTAAAATTACAACAAATTTTGAAAACACAAAAATTACAAAATGACACTCTTACAAACTTTTATTTTTATCTTAATTTTGTAAGATTTTCTCACGCTTTGCGCTGCTTTTCAAAAATAAAAGAAACTATGAGGCAAAGTGTTCTTTCCAGTTATCCTTATTTTTTAAAACAAAAATAGTTTTTAAAAACAAAACTAAATAAACTAAGTGTCTTATTTGCTCCTACTAAACTGTTTCAAGCATCACTTTGAAAATATGTAGAAATAATGTTCTTGAAATTCTATTCTAAATTTAGTGTTTTTTTATGTTTTTTGTAATTTTAGAAAAAAAAAAAAAGGAACCAAATATGTTATACATGTTTTATTTGTCCTCCATATTTTTAGAACATAACATACATCATAATAAGTTAAGCAATAGTGGCAAGCATTTATAAATCTTTCTCTTTATATATATATATATTCCGAAAACCTACCTTAGATATACTAGATATGAAATTTATGTCAGCACAGAAACTTTATGTTTGGTTGAATAAAATTAATTATTTTTTAATATATAAAATTTTGAACAATTGAAGTTATAAATTTTGAGATTATAATAAGTACCCTTTTCTTAACTTACAAGAGTTTGCACGGGAGCTTGAAAAGTAAATATAGAATATTTTATAATTGAGATGCAAATTATGAAAGTTAATTAAAATTTTGAACAAATATCAGATTGTTGTATAATTTGGACCTTGTTCTCCATCTTATTCACTTATTTTTTAACAAACTACATTCATATACCAACAACAAATTTAATTTTTTTCTTATTATGTTTACAATGAAAAGTATTAGTCACCGTTAACAAACATAAGACATGCATAAAAGAAGATTCTAGGTTGGAGTGCGGTGGGATATAAACGAAAGTGTATTCAAAAAGAAAGAATAAAACTATTTTTAAATCTTAAAAATGAATGATAATAAGAAAAGTACGAAAAAAATAATCAAATTTAGCCTTAATATTTTAATTTTAGGGTTGTTGTCCTTTTTAATTTTATGAGTTAATCTAGGATGCCTTTTAGAAGAATGACAAACCTCTTTAACTATATTTTTAAATTTTTTGTTTTTCTTCCTTCTTTCTTTCGTAAAATTTGTTGTGAGGTATTGGGATTATCACCAAAAGATTAATTCGTCACCAAAGAAGAAATATTTTATAATTCCTATGCGGAAGATTCATGATTATTTTATAAACATGAAAAGGAATTATGAGAACGTCTTTCAAATTAAATAATTAATATTAGAAAAAATAAAATAAAATCAGTACCGAATTTACTGATGAAAAGCGTAAGGATTTCTGTAAACATCTCTCTGAATAAGTTTCCTTCCTTTCCGTATGTACTCCTCACCGAATAGCTTCTTTTTGATTGTCGCCGCCTCGCTGCAAGCCCTTTTCGACTTGAGCCGTGAATCATCTTTAAAATCTCCTAAAAATGAATCCACAACACAATAATAAAATTCAATCAGTCGAAACAATAACATAAATGGCCGATGAATCTTCAAAAGCCATTGAAATCGCACGCACTTTACCAATATTTCCATCGTCACTCGTAGATGTCGAAGAGGCTCCGCCAGTGGAGTTTGAGGGAACCCACCCACGTCGACCGCTTCTTATCCGATTATGGAAGAGGCAATGGGCGTGATGCATCGGGTTTGATCCGTTTGATGAGTTGTCTGTAAATCGCTGGGCGGCCTAGAGAAAGGGGAATCGGAGGTGAGAGGAAAGTTTTGATTTATGGGTGATAAATAGAAGAAGGCAAGAAGAACAAGAAGAAGAAAGAGGAGAACTGGAAATACGACGTCACGCGTGGGATTCAATGTCGCCATGACTTCTCTAGGTGTCTCTTTCTCTCTTTGTGTTTTCGTCACTGAAAGACACAAGAATCAATGGAGAAGCTTTGAAAATTTTTTTGTTTGTTTTTCAAACATGAAGTGTTGGGTATTATAGGCAGTTTGCAAGCTAAATTTATACTGCGAATACTTAACCCTTTGCTTGTCGAGTAAAGTCACAAATTTAATAATACGTTATGAATACTAAATACCAACAACATTATAATGAAATATCTTCCCTTTTCCCAAGTTAGCAAAAAAAGAAAAAAATGAAGAAGCAACATGTGGCATTAAAGATATTATTTGAAATACAAAATGGAAAAATATAATCCAATTCTGCTTAAATGAATGAAAAGGGAGTTTAAGATTGAAATGATTATTTGTATTTATTATAGTTTTTATAATAATAGAAACAGATGAAAAGCATGCCAAATGGACGATTTTACGAGTTATAGGTTAAAATAGGTTTGCTTTGAAACTAGGAGCATATTTTTATTTAAACTCATGTAAATGAATCAGAATCCTAAGTGTATTAGAGAGGGAGAGCATGACAAAAAAAAATTGTTGCTCAAACTCAGTGGGTTTTGTTTTTATATTAAATTCGTAGTTGGCATTTGGTTTTATTTTTGTAGTAAAATCTATAGTTGAAAATTATGATTTACTTTTATACTAAAATTGGAATTTGTTATTTACATTTTCATTTTTGTACTATGTTATAAAGCAACCAATATTTTATTTTTTATACTAAGTCATAATTTTCTAATGAAATTAATTAGGAAAAATTTCACTACAAATTATAGTGTTTCAAAGCCAAGCCTAATTAACAAACTACTGCATTTGTAGTGAATTTTTTTAGTTAATTCCATTTTTAATGAAATATTTTAGTTCATTACTTACTTTATTGAAAATGCAATATTAAATTAAATGACAAAATTGTTATAACAATAAAATAAATACTAAATAAATATTCTGTCAAAAAAACTTAAATAATAAAAAAATTATATTTTTAAGGATTTAAAATTACTCAATAAAATAATTTATTTGTTAAATTAAGAAATTTTAAAATAATAAAAGATATGGTATGAGCTCAAAATTAGTTAATGAAATTAATTAGAAAATTTTCACTACAAAATGTAATGTTAACTAATAATTTGTACTGGAATTAATTTGGCTTGCTTTTGAAACATTACATTCAAAATTTTCTAATTGATTTTATTGTCCAATTTTGATGAAATTAGTCATATAATTTATAATCTTAAATTTTAATTTATTGATAAAATTATTTTGTATTGAAGTATTATTTTTTGATACATTTATTGAAGTAATATTAAATCCTTTAAAATATAATTTTTTTATTATTCAAGTATTTATTTTTATTATAATTTTTAGTTAATTTATATTACATTCAATAAAAATAATTATGTGAAAATCGAATCATAGTTGACAACTATGACTTTAGTAAAAAAAATGAAACCCTAGTTCCCAACTAAGGCTTTAGTACAAAAATGAAATTGTAATTGCCAACTACGACTTTAGTACAATTTTTCAAGCATAATTGTCAACTATAGTTTTAGTATAAAACGTAATTGCCAACTACGGTTTTATTACAAAAATGAATCCCTAATTGCCAACTACGATTTTACTTGAACGTTTTTTCAATATACTTTCAATTCTCTCATATGGCATTTTAGGTGGCATGAGAGGTTAGATTTGAGGATAAGTTTGTACATAAAGGAAAGTAATATATGTTATTTTATAAAATAAACCGTAATTATCAACTACGGTTTTACCAATGATTTTTTTGGTCATACTCTGTAACGCCCCGTCCCAAGAGAGTGTACGGTACGGTAAATCAGGGACACATGAACACCTAAGGTCACGCCAGATTTTGGAGGTGAAATGCAAATCATAATTTACGTGGAACCGGGAATTGTGGTACTAGAACAAGGATAAAATGTAATTGATCAAATGGGACATAAAAGGCAAAATTGTAATTGCCATAAAGTGATATGAAAATCATAATCAAAGTAGTAGACAACCATAATGTAAATAAAAGTAAGCTTGATCTTAAAATATTAAAGAGATGAGGATTTAGTTGCAATTAGGGGAAAGTTAATATTATAAAAGAGGGAGACAAAAGCCAAAACTCATATTTTGGTCTCAAAATTTCTAAGGCAACCTGTAGGAAGAGGAGGAGAAGGGAGAAAAGAAGAGAAAAGAAGAGAAAAGAAGAGGAAGAGGGAGTGAAGGAAGAGGAAGAAGATAGCGAGAAGGAGAAAATGTATGTTTTATTTTAAATCAAGCGCATTTTGGATTCCTATGTTTTGCTCAGAGACTGTTTCTTTTCTTTTCTAAGGTTTTGTGGTAGATCACCCAAACCCTAGATTTGTTGAGGTTATGTGGGGAAAAACCCCAATTGGTGAAAATTAAACATGGAATCATCATAATTTTATGGTTTTGTAGGAATTGGTGGACCTTGGGTTGAATTCTTGGATTTTCACCTAGGGTTTGGTTTTATGAATTTCCAAATCACCAATTCAAAAAGGAGTTGTTTTGAGTTAGATTTCATGTGGTTTTTGAGGTATTATGGAATAGTTGTAAAAAGGAGAATGTTGGGTTTTTAAAGGGAATGATGTCAAAATTTTTGTAAAAACCCCTGTTCTTATTTTTGATATAGATTAAGTTATAATTATACAAATCAATTGATTCAAATTGATAAAGAACCATAAGAGATAGGGCTACAAGGTATGAAGGGACCAAGATAAATTGTAGCTCTAAGGCTCCCAAATAGGGATTCGAAAGGTGAGCTCGTGTAGCTCACTGATTATACCTGTTTTGGGTATTGTTGTAATGTTTTGACCATAAGTGGCTTCACTCATCCAATTGAGGATTCAAAATTCTGGATAAAATAGACTTCTGGGGAATAAGTTGGGTCTGGAAGGGAAAGTTCATGCAGACAGACCCCAAAATGCCCAGGAATTTTTCTTCTCTAAGTGGAGCTATATGCAGATTGAGGCTCACAATCTGAGTAATCTAGATATAAAAACACAATAACTCTGAGTTTTGATGATCCAAATTGGGTGATTCCAATTGGAGAAGAAACCTTAGAACCATAGCTTCAAATGAGTGAAGAAAAATTTCCAATTTATGAGCAGATCCCAGAAATCAAGGATAACAGTAGGTGATTCAGTGAGTTAACCTCAAATTCAGCATCAAAAACATGTCAGAATCTTGTGTTATGTGGTTGAGGGGCTTTAGAGAAGGACTTTAAATTCAGAATTTAAAGAACGCCATCGATATATAGCTACAGATCGGTAGTTTCATAATTTTGAAGATCGTTTGAATAATTTTCGGTAATAAAGTTCAGAGAGTATTGTTGGAAAATGTCTACCAAAATGAATTATTTTTTTGTTAGGCCTTTATGCTCAAGGTAAATTGTTAATTTTGCTTTTATATGAAATGTCAGGTGGGACCTCAAAGTGACTTATGTGGTGAAGTACGTTAAGTTTTACGCTTATACGAGAGGCGATTAACACGTCGTGATTCGCTGAGTGTAGGCTAAAAGCAAAGACTGAGTGAGCGAGTTGTGCCCAAGTTTCGAAACAAAGAGGTGGAGTGTAAAAATGATACTTTGAAAAATTGAGTTTTTAAAAGTGAATATTTAATGTTAAACTGAAAAGTTTAATGGAAATGTTTATATAAATGTTAAGTATATGAAAGTTTATGTTATGCATATAGAAAAATGTTTTATCTTCGTCTAAATATATATATTTATATTAACTGATATATGTATGTGCATATGTTAAGGCATTATGGAAGTTTAAAATGTGTAAAGGATGGCTATGTACAATCGAGGTATCTATGTGTTTTAATGAGAAAATGTAAATGATTTAAATGGATTTATAAATGTATTTTTTAGTGTAAATGTTTTAACGATGGATATCTTTAACCCAGTATGATCACAGACCGATATCAATGAGGTACCTTAAGCGTAAGGATTTAGAGGAAACACAATTAGGTTACCAATGTAGGGAGGAAATAGATTTTTGAAGGTAATATCCTACACGGATACGGTGCTATATGACCTGGAGCCCCATGCAGGCGGAGTTTCTCCGTAGAAGGTGAGCGGTTATGACTCCAGCCGACCGTCCTCACCAATTCTAAACTGCTCTGTGTTTATCCTCTGGTTCTAATTTTAAAGAAAAGAAAAGAAAGAAAGAAAGTTATGTATAAATGGATTTTAATTTATAAGTATTTATTAGGCTTGATATATATTGAAAATGTTTGTTTTAATGAAAATGTGTACACTCATCGGGCTCTTTAGTTAGCTCACTTTTCCAGATGTTTCAAATAAACATTCGGGATCCGGTAGATAGAGCCAGAGAGCATCCCCCGCAGCGGAGCCCATTAACAGGAGACGACGATGTGACCGACACTGTATGTAGCAGAGGATCATATTGTGAAGGCGTTAGTTTATTTTGTCAGGTAAGATATGTATATATTTTGAAAAGGAACTACGCTGGCTTTGATCCGCGACAGGGTACCTAGCTGGCCGGTGTTAAGTCCGGCTCAAGCCCAACTTTTTATAAAACTGATGAATTAAGTTTTGAATGTTTTGATGATTGGCAAATGTATATGTGTATATATTTTGATTGATCAGTCAGGTGCTTATTGGGTCAGGGACGAGATCCGTAAATGGAAGTCAGGACCGAAAGATTAGGAAGTGTTTTTAAATGTTTTCTAGCTAGAATTTAGAAAAGTCCGACAAACAGAGAAATCACTGATTTTCTAAAATCTGGGCGTTTAAAAAAAGAAAGAAAAATTTACCACTTACTTCCGCATTATTTTCTAAAGACATGTTAAGGATTAAAAAGGGTTCGCTTATGGATTTAATTGATTGTTTCAGATCGCTCTATATCCGCTGAGTGCTGGAGGTCCCCTAGGGTCTTCTATGAGGTTAATCCAAGCCTGATCTTTCAACGTGGTATTTGTTACCTGCTTTTAAAAATGTTATAAAGATTAAAATTTTATTTTCATATGATTGTTTTAATGTTTTATTTTAAAATTGCATAAATTATTTATGATTTAAAATCATATATGCATTACATGTGACATATTAAATTCTCTTGAATTTAAAATGGTCGCTGAGACGACCCGCCCACTGTGAGGAGCTCCCGAGGCAGCTAGTACCACCACCATGGAACATGTTGGCGAGTCAAGGGATGTTCCTCTCCACCCATAGTACGATAGTGACCCCATGCCTTCAGAAGTCACCACACAGATAGAGTCAGCCAATTGCCTAGCCTTTAGCCTGACTCGTGATTGTTTATTGTGCCCCGAGAGGTCGGCAGCTTCTAAGGTGAGAGGTACAGAAAGCCAGTGGGGCACAGAACTATGATGGATCGGGAGACCCTAAAGGCTGGCAAGTGGTTAGAGGAATGATGGTCTACCAGTGATGCACCGTGACAGATGAGCAGATGGTCACTTTTTTCTGCTTTCCTACTTGACAGAGCGTTAGGAGTGGTGGAGGCAGCCTGCAGGAGAAGGTCCAGAGGGAGGTCCCGCACGCCCCAAGGAAGAGCTTACAGATAGTTTGTTCCAAATCATTACAAAGATGCAGGCTGAGTCTTAGGCCGGAGCAAGGACATTCTCCATACATTATGAGCGTAGTTTTTCCGAGCCTCGTCATGCCCATTTATCATGACTGAGTTTCAAGACCAAGAGGTTTGGCTTCAGAGGTCTGGGTCCAAAGATTAGGACCACAAGAGTGGCCGGCGAGTCCCACACACAAAGACAAACCAGGTGCAGAGGTCAGTTTAGGGTTGAGAGGAGCATGGGGTTGAAACCTGGTGCCACGCCAATAAAGACATTTAAACTGGATGGTCACGTAAAGGTTTAGGGAGTGTTCCAAAGAAGGCTCAAGAGGGAGAGGAAAGACACAAGGGACCTAAGGGGCAAAGGTGCCCTGGTGGGGCAGCCACTGTGGTTCAAGTGAGGCCACGCATGTGTAGAAGCCCATATCCAAAGTCAGAGGTGCCTCAAAGGTGGGAAGAACCATTATGGTGAGTGCAGATTGGGGCAAAGCAAATAGTTGCTTTAAGGCACGAACAACCCGGACACCTCGCCATAAGAGCGCCCACGTATAGTTTCTCTGGCAAAGGGATCGGAGTGGGACGCACGTACGCAGGCGCTCAAGCACTGGAGGTCAGATTGGTCGAGTCGAGAGGGGCTCCTGTGCAAGAGGCCCCACTACATTCTAGACCGAGGACCCCAACAGTAGAGGTCAACCATCTAGATAGAGATTGCACGGGACAACCTCGTACACATGCTAGGTGTTTGCACACCAAATAGAGGCGCATGGGGCACCGCAGGTCATGATGTGTACTGATCCGGGCCTTTACAGGATTTATGTCTTCAGCAGATCCAAGCCGCTTACTTCACTAAGCGATTAATTATCTATATGAACATAGAGATACAAATTAGGATTTAGTGCATGGTAGTCTCCCTTCCTATAGAGAGATTCACTTATAGCGTATAGGAGTATGCGCTGGGGTTGTAGAGTGATTATCGAGGGCCATGAGTTTAGTCCAATCATATCATTGACATTCAGACTCGATGTGATCTGGGGGTGGATGACCAGTTTGTCTTGGATGATCACGCCACCATGGATCAAGCTCAGAGCAGTTAAGTTCTCTTAACGGGAACAAGAGATTACTGCGGGGGTAAGGAAGATATTGTCCCTCGAGTATGATGTCCGTAATGATGGTCGAAGATGCTCCGAAAGTCATATCCCGGGTATCTAGCCTATGTAGTCAGGTGAGAGAGAATGATGTGAGATCGAAGACATTCGTAGTCTTAGAGAATCTCCTGATGTGTTTGGGATGATCTTCCAGATTACCCCGCATAGAGAGATTGATTTTCGACGAAAGCGAATTCCCGACGTAAACCGGCTCGAGCGCACTACAGGATGGCCCCCGCTAATTGGAAAGAACTTAAGGTGCGATGAAGAAATGGTCAAGGGTTCGTCAGATCGGTTAACGCCTCCTCGGGAGCACCCTATTTTATTTTGTGAAGAAGAAGGATCTAAGCATGCGATTATGTATTGATTACGTAGAGTCAATAAGGTAACAACAATATTGCACCGCGAGATCCTCTTCTCCGAGGATTGATGATCTTTATCGCTACAGGGAGCTAAGGTATACTCCAAGATAGACTTGAGGTCATGGTATCATCGCTGAGGGTGTGAGAGTGATGTAACCAAGTGACTACATTCGTGACACGCCACGCATTACGTTGGGTGATGCCATTCGCTCGAATTAATGCCCGCGCCATGCATGGATTTGGATAGGTTCAAGGTTTTTATCGATGATATCCTAGTGTATCTCAGTAGTTCAGAGGGAACATCTCGCAGCACCCGAGGATTGCATTATGCACCCTAAGGGAGCGACGCTTGTGGCCAAGTTGAGCAAGTGTCAGCTTGGGCTCGGCTGTGGTGACATTTCTGTGTCATGTGATTTCAAATTCGAGGTGAGTGTGGATCCCTGCAAAATAGAAGCTGTGGGTAAATCGGAAACCACCAAAGAATGTGTCGAGGTCGAAGCTTCCTTGGTTTAGAAGGTGGTATTACAGAAGCTTGTTGAGGGGTTCTCCCGATAGCAAACACCACCAAGCCGACAAGGAAAGATGTCAAGTATGATCGGAGTTGATGCCCCGCCAACAGAGTTTTGAGGAGTTGAAAGATAGATCGGATTTCAGCTCCAGCCTAGCTTTACCCAATGGGAGATGGGCTCAGGGTTTATAGTGATGTTTCAAGGCAAGACCTGGTTGTGTTTTGATGCAAGTAATGATAGGGTGATTGCATAGCCTCTGCATACCGAAGAAACATGAGGAGAATTAACACCCGACACACGACTTGCAGCTACCAGCCAGATCAGGTTTGCACTAAAAATATGGAGACATTATTTATATGGTGTTCCTGTAGGATCTTTGGGGATCATAAGAGTCTTCAATATATTTTCACCCGTAAAGAGTTAAACCCGAAAAGAAGATGGCTTCGGTGCTGATTAAGGACTACGATCAGACTATCGAGTATCATCCAGAAAAGTTAACGCCGCAGCGTATGCCCCGAGTAGCGAATCGCAGAGTTCTTGTATCACATGAGATCAGTTATTCTCCACTATCAGGATCTCGAGCTTTAGCTATGATATTAGAGGCTGAGGATTCAGAGCCTCAAGTAGCCACATTTCATGTTGACCTCCTAGTGGACCGTATTCTAAATAGTATGGGCCGCAGGATCCAATGCATGATTAACCTTAAGGAAGAGATAAAAAAAAAAAAAAAAAAAAAAAGAAAGCAGAGTTTCAAATCAGAGATGATGGTAAGCCGACAAAGGAAAGAACAGAGAATGTGTGTGCCGTAGTATGGCGATTAAAGAGAGAATATGGAATCTGCTGGAAGTCAGGATACCCATTCGCACTACGGAGTTCGCCACAACAACACTATCGTGCCAGTATAGAGATGACTCCATTTGAGGCACTGTATGGTAGGACATGTAGGACTCCAGTGTGCTGGGATGAGGTTGGTGAGAGAAAACTAGTAGGCCTTGAATTAGTGCAGATCACTTTAGAGAAAGTGAAAGTTATTCGTGATAACTTAAAGAAAGCAAGGGATAGACAGAAAAGTTATGCGGACAACCGTCGTAGAGACTTGCAGTTTGAGATAGGTGACCGAGTCTTTTTGGAAATTTCCCCTTGGAAAGGTGTTTGAGATTCAAGAAGCGAGGCAAGCTTAGTCTAAGATATATATGACCTTATGAGATTGTGAGCAAGGTGGGACCAGTAGCTTACAAATTGAAGTTACCCCCAGAGTTATCAAGGATTCATGATACATTCCATGTGTTGATGTTAAGGAAATATATCCCAGATCTTCACATGTGTTGAGAGAGTAACCAGTACAACTAAAGGAGAATTCGACTTATGAGGAAACACCTGTGCAGATTGTAGATCGCAAGGAACAAAAAGCCGAGAGCAGCAATTCCATTAGTTAAAGTCCTATGTAAGAATCCTCATGAAAGTGGGAGGTTGCTACTAGTGAGCCGTAGAGGCTCGGGAGTGCGCCACAAGCATTCTCACTATTTTCCTAATGAGGTATTTTCCTTCAGTTTAGTTTGTTCATTTCAGGACGAATGTTCTAAAGGGAGGAGGATTTGTAACGCCTGGCCCCAAGAGAGTGTACTGGGTGACGGAAAAACCGTAGGGACAATACATGAGCACTAAGTGTCACCGTGGTATTTCGAGGTGAAATTGAAATCATAATTTATGGAACCGGAATTGTGGGTACTAGAACAAGGATAAAATGTAATTGATCAAATGGGACATAAAGGGCAAATTGTAATGCTTACAAGGGATAAGGAAATCATAATCAAAGTAAAGATGGACCATAATAGAAATAAAATAAGTTGATCTTAAAATATTAAAGAGATGAGGATTTAGCTAAATTAGGGAAAGTTAATATTATAAAGAGGGGAGACAAAAGCCAAAACTCATATTTTGGTCTCAAAATTTCATATGCAACCCAGAGGAAGAGGAGGAGAAGGGAGAAAAAGAAGAGACAAGAAAGAGAAGAGGAGGAAGCAAAGAGAAGAAGAGGAAGTAAGAGGGAATGAGAAGGAGAAAAGGCATGTTTTTATTTTAAATCAAGTGTATTTGGATTCCTAAGGTTTTGTTTGAGAATTGTTCTTTCTTTTTCTGCCTTTTGTGTAGATCACCCAAACCCTAGATTTGTTGAGGTTATGTGAAACCCCAATTGGTGAAAATTAAACGGGAATCATCATAATTTTATGGTTTTATAGGAATTGGTGGACCTTGCTGAATTCTTGATTTTCACCTAGGGTTTGGTTTTATGAATTTCCAAAATCACCAATTCAAGTGTTGAGTTGTTTTGAGTTAGATTTCATGTGGTTTTTGAGGTATTATGGAATAGTTGTAAAAAGGAGAATGTTGGGTTTTTAAAGGGAATGCTGTCAAAATTTTTGTAAATTTTTTTTGATATAGATTAAGTTATAGTTATCCAAATCAATTGATTCCAATTGGTAAAGAACCATAAGAGATAGGTATACAAGTGTA
>JAEQBH010006887.1:0-155249 GCA_016808115.1 Tetrastigma voinierianum | reverse complement strand
GAGTATAGATTTTTTATCTTCAACTCCTGACAAAAGTTTCAATAGACTAAGTGATCTGGGGATGCCAAACTGACATACAATATTCTTCTAGATAAACTAAGTGACATCCCTATCTTTGATTGAGGAGAATGCTTCGGCCTCAATCCATTTACTGAAATAGTCAGTGGCCACCAATAATAACTTTTCGTCAAGCAATAGGCAAAGGGTCCGACTATATCGATCCCATCGGGAAAGGGCCAAGGGCTCAAATGTAGATCAGATTCGTGATCTGATTTCAAAGATCTGGGAGCAAGTCACAGCGCTTGTCACACTTTCAAGTATATCATGCATCGCCTCATGCTCGGGCCAATAAGCACTGAAAGGTGGCCCGATGGCCAAAGTTTTGCCGCTTAGATGATTTACATATTCCTTCATGCGTTTCAAATAACACGTAATGGCTCGCCGCATCAGCATTTCCAGATACCGCCACCCCAAGATCATTCGAATAGTCAAGCCATCGACCAAGGAAGATCTAAATGATCGATTCGGGGCGTGTGGGCCTTTGGCCCTTTCCATCGGGAGTTGTCCTATGCCAGTACAATGTAATGGGGTCCATCCGTGAAGGAGGTCCTGTCCACTTGATTTACTTCTAAGTGTGGATGCAATTAACTAAACCGGTCGATAGTGATAGGCAAAATATGGTTTTTGATTGCAGAGAAGCTACATAAAACCAAGGTGTTTGCCTTTTCGTTAGAGTCCTTGGGGATATGCTCCAGCTTGTAAACTGGAAAGCTGCTTAAGCGATGTTTCACTCGGGAGACGTATTTCACCATTCGAGGGTCTCGGGATTCGAATTTTCGCTAACTCGCCCACCACCACCTAATCACTTCGATTAGAGCTCGCAGCGTGACAGGCAATTGCTAGTTCAAGCCCGACTAGGATGGCCTCATACTCTGACTCGTTGTTAGAGGCACTGAACCCGAGCCAGATTGCCTGTTCGATCTTATCCCTGGATGGAGATTTTAACTGTAAACCAATGCCCGCATCAGTTTGTCTGGACGCCCCGTCAATATTAAGAGTCCACCAATCTAAGTTGTCGGGGCGCATTTCCTATTGGGGGAGTTCCGCTATGAAGTCAACCAGCACCTGTCCCTTTTTTGAGAGCCTTGGCTTGTATTGAATGTCGTACTCACTTAGTTTGATTGCCCAACGAGCCATTCTTCTCGATAAGTCAGGCATATGTATGGTGCTCCAAAGAGGGAGGTCGGTTAATACAACAATGGGATGTGCCTAGAAGTAGGGGCGGAGTTTCTTGGCTACTATTCGGAGGGCTAAGGCAGCCTGCTCAAGATGACTATACCTGGTCTCTGCATCGACTAGGGATTTGCTGACGAAGAACATAGGCCTTTGTTTCCCATCTTCATTCTCTTTGAACAATGCGCACTCATCGCTTCGAGACTCGGGCCATAGATGAAGAGAGTCTCGCCTGCTCGACTCATGCAGAATCTAGGGTTCGGCAACATTACCGATCCAAATAAAAGCTCGATCACATTCTTCATTCCATCCGGCCCGACTAGCTCCCCTTAGGGTTGCAAAAAATGGCTTTAAGCGGTCTGTAAATCTGGAAATAAACCGTCCCAAGGCAGCTAATCGACCCATTAGATGTTGTACCTATTTTCAGTAATGTATCGGAGAGACTTAGAATGGCTTTAAGCTAGGAGGGGTTAGCCTCAATCCCCCTCTGAGTCATCATGAATCCCAGGAACCGACCAGCACTGACCCCGAATGCACATTTCGCGGGATTGAGTTTCATACCATAGGTCCTGAGGAGGTCAAATACCTGTTGCAAATACGCAGCATGATCCGGCCGCTCCTTGGATTTTATCAACATATCATCTATGTATACTTCCATAGTTTTCCCGAGCAGTGGCTGAAACATCATGGTTACCAGTCTCTAATAGGTGGCCCCGACATTCTTTAACCCGAATGGCATTACATTGTAGCAGGATAGCTCGTGAGGGGTGATGAAAGACGCTTACATCGTGTGGGTACATTGGGATCTGGCGGTGAGCCGAGAATACGCCTAAGAATGATAACATGCCTAGCCGAGCGCGCCGACAATCTAATCAATGCGGGGTAAAGGGAAGCTATCTTTAGGACACGCGTCGTTATGATCCGTGTAGTCTACGCATACCCGCCACTTTCCTCCTTTCTTCGAAACTACCACCACGCTAGCAAGCCATTCCGAGTACTTCACTTCTCTGATAAAACTAGCCTTCAAAAGGTTATCTACCTCGACTTGGATGATCTGATGGCGATCAGGGTGGAAGCGTCAGATTTCTACCGAACAGTTCAGTAAATCTGAGAACGCTCAACCTCAGGATGATTTTAGCGCCCACGTAGCTTTATCCCTGTCATGTTCGAATGGACCCAAGCGAATACGTCGGCGTTAGGCTTTAGTACTTCTTGCAACTGGGCCTTTTCTTCCTCGATTAGGAGGGAACTGACATAGGTGCATCTTCCGGGTTGCCTATGAGCATGGATTGTTAGATCTACCCACCGTTTCTATCTTCTCGTAAGTGGGTACTGATAAAGAGGCCTTAATCGCTTATGACTAAAAAGTGAAGTTTCGTGAGGGCAAGCCACGGGGCCTTTTACTCCTTTTCTCTCTTGTGAATTGACAGCTGATAACACTGACGAGCAGCTAATTGGCTACCTTGGAGGTCAACCTGCCCGCACGCAGTGAGATAACTGATAGTTTGGTGGTAGGTCGATGTGGATCGCTTACTGGCAGACGTATTAGGTTCGACCACGCATAAAGATTGTGACTGGCCCAAATCTTCAACAACCACTAAAAATAGTACTTTGTTGAGTTACTAGTCCGCCTTTGATAGAGAGAGCAATATTTGCCCATCGTTAGTGTGGTGGATCCATTGAATCTGCATAAAGACTCTACCGCCGAACCGAGATGACTAAGGTGACTTTCACCAGATAGCGCTGAGTCAGAATAACTCAACTGCTACGCTCGGATCAACAAGGACCCTGTGCAACATCAAAATTGTTAATACACAAGGTGAGTATAAGTGCATCATAATGGGGAGTGATGACCCGGGTCGGGTTTACAGGAGGAAAGGATATGGGGCCATCGATCGGCCAACCGCTTATGTCGCTTCTGTGGCACCGATGGTATTGACCGCTCGACCGAGGCCGCACGGAAACATTGGCCTTCGCTTAGACCGTATTGATCATCAATCGGGCCTCCCAACACAAAGTTGATGGTGGGTCGAGGCTCTGACGGATGCTCAAAAGAGCACAATAGCTCTATTCGGCTGCGTGGGCGGTTTCTCGTCACGGCGCCCCGAATGAATCTTCCGAGGCGCCCGCCCGGATTAATACTACCAAGAACTTCTGTGCCTTGGCAATGATTTGCTCTATGGCCGTGGTCTCGGTGATAGTCACACCTCAATTCTGTCAAGAGTCCCGACTTGCCCGGGCATGGGTGGGGGCCATTTAAACCCTAAGATCCCGATGAGGGGAGCAAATTCTACCGTAGGAGATGTTAAGAGGGGTGAATTGTGGAGGATTCTTTTCTTCTAACTGCTCGGGGGCTTTTTAAATTCTTGCTCGCTTCCTTGTTCAGCCGCTCTCTTAGGGCAACTTCTTTGACGCCCGGCGCTTATCATTACTATTTGTGAGGTGGCCCGAATATTATCCTCTAGAGTGGAATATTTGTCTGCCCACCGATACAGTTCTTCCATGGTTGCAGGTGGATTAAGGGAAAGGGACTGGAAGAAAGGAGTAGCCTACCAAAGCTTCTTGGAAGTTCTTGCAGATTGCATCCATATCAGAAGTATCAATTTGGACGACCCGCCCAAATCTCCAGCGGTAAGTCCCCGATGACTCGGCTGCCTCATCAAGATGGATTAGAGCAAGCTGATGTTTCCTTTCTGACGATCTGAAGATACTGAGATACAAATACGGCCCATAATTCACCGAATGAGTTTAGAGATCTCGGGAAGCTGTGGAACCAAGCCGTATGAGACCTTCAAGCTAGCTCAGAATACCTTACAATAAGCCAATCGTCCCTGCCAAGATCACGCCCGGGTTAAAGTGCAACATATGCTCATATGGATCGTGGTGGAGCCGCCGCATATAGCAAACGGCGAATGACAAATCCGAGAGGAGTTCGTATCCAAGATATGTCAAGCAAAAGGAGAGGATAACATGTCGTAGGTCCTCTGACAAAGGGGATAAATGTCGTGATGAGGTGGGAGGCGCCTAACTCGGTATTGATCGTAGAAATTAAGTGGGCCATACCCCGAACTGGTAGATATATGTTCCCGGCCACCTGAAAAGGGTCTGCCGCTGGCGCCTTTTCGTGATACGGCTGGTGCGCACCACTAATAGACTCCGTCGGATCGGCGAGAGGTCTCTTTTCGGACTCCTACTAGCATTGTTCTGGGGTGGTGAGTGACGGGGAAGTGGAGAGCTGTCTGAAGAGAACTCGTCATCTGTCGAATGATCACTATGGTCAGGTAGGACGGGCTCTTTACCCTTATTTTCCCGGGTTAGGGGTACAAGTTGGGCAGCACCTTGTGGGTTTTCGACCCGATTGGTTTCTGCGTCCAGAAGCATTCGTTTCTCCCATTGTAAGTGGTTCGCATGTTCACTATTCGACCACATCCGTCTTAGCTCAAGCCTTCTTGCTTCGCCTCCATCTCCCAACACCAGTGGAGAAACTGATCTTCGATGGGTTGGTTAGCCGGGTTGGTAGACATGGCTGTAAATTCCGATGGTCCTGTGGGATGAACGGGAACTACCAAAACTTCAGGTAAAGGGAGATCACTAGGAGCTAAGTGAATCCTGTGCTCTCGCCAGACGCATATGATTTCCCGCATGCTTTCCCACGCATCGACGCAATTGTAGTCTCCAGAATCTTCTCACCACCGGATCGCCGGAATATACACCGCTCTCGTGACAACTCGCAAACAACAAATAGTTAAGAGCTGGGAGGGTCTCATGGTCGCTTCTCCAATGCTCAAGTTAGATCCTTCATTTTTTTCAAAAGACAACTTTTTTTGACTTGAAACGCATAATTATTTCCCTGGTCGTGACTTTTCTTTTATCGAGAGGAAGGGGGATCCACTTTCCGTGGGAGTGGATCGTTTCCCCCAAATCGGAAGGGAGAAGGTGGCGATATATCGCGATGAGACTAGTTCTTCCTTTAAGTGAGATCAAGGAAGAAGGTGGCACATATATCGCGTGTGGTATCTAGTTCTTCCTTTTGAATGGAGATACTTCCGAGCACAGTGGACCTCTCATATGCTTGTCCACTGCAATTTCATGGCAAGGCATGGAAGGGCGATACGCTCTTCGGGGGAGTCTATCCGGCAGCACTTGTTAAACCTCTTGAGGAGATGGCATTCGGGGAATGTCGACCCCTTCCCGGCTAGGGGAGGATATCTAGTCCCGGGCTCCTAAATTGAGCTCGCATCCGACCGGCCCAATTGTAACCTTTAGTTGGGCACAGCCTGCTGCTAGAGGGCCTGGTCAAAGCCTAGCACCTACAAGCCATTATTGTAACTTTTAATTCATAATAATAAAAGCACTGATTTCTAAATATTTTATAAAATTTTAGATTTATAAAGTTTATTCTATCAACATGATTTTACCGTTTCACTCAAACATATTAACAACTTTTCAAATAATAACTATTTAAATTACGTTGTTTTTCAATTTTTTATAAAACTCATATTCCTTTCAGATCTTATTTCAATAATTAATTATTTATTATTATTTTTACTCTTATTCTAAACTAAATCATTTACTATAAAGAAATACTATCAGCACATTTTATAAATTATATTATTACCTAATAATTGCTGAAATCTTTGCCACTAACACCATCATACTTGACAACAAGTATTATTACACATATCTTATATCCTATACTACCTAATACTTACTCCCTAATCTCATATTCCCTTTTCTAAATTAAATTTCTAAATCTTAATAAAACATTTACTTGCCAAAATTACATATACCTTTAAATACTTATCAAATACATATATTTATAAAACTTAGTTTTTTCAAACCTATCATATTTGTTTATTATTATATTCTTTTAAAACTTATCCTCAAATATTTGTTTTTTTTTTCTAAAACAAATCTTGAATATCTAACACTATTCTTATTTTCTTGTTTTCAAGCATACATCATGACTATAAATTTCTTAGATATCTATACTTAGGTTTCTAAGACCTACTTTATTAAGGTTTTTAAGCCTAATAATTTTTTTTATATTTAATGATATTATTCATGACAAGAACCTTTGACTTTTACTACATTCCCCTTTTGTCTTTTCAATTACACTCATCAAAATCATGTCAACATTCATTTTTTACTTTCAACCTACTTTCAAGACACAGCACCATCTCTAAAATTTCCACTTGTATCAATTTTTTTTGTTTTTCTTAATGTGGTCCCCTGCTTTCTTTCTTGTTTTATTATGTTTTTTTGTACAATGATCCCCTAATGTTTCCCTACTTTTTCATTGTTTGGTACAATGATCCCCTACTTATTTTTTTCTTTGATTCTCAAACTAAAAGCTTACGGTTACTATTTTTTTTTTCTTTTCATTCACAATCTCATAACTTACAAAGATTTCCTACTTTTTTTTTTTTTTAACTTTTTAATTCTCTTACTCAAATCAATTCTATACGACACCACCAACCCTTATTTTATTTTATTTTTAAAGAAAAAAAAGTGTAATTTAAATCTAACTTTAGGTTGATATAAATTAAAGAAAAATAAAAGAATCTACATAAAAGAACTCTAGAAAATAATAAGGAAAATATCTTACTTTTCAACTACTTCTTCAATCTTAGATTTGACATTCTAAGTTTTCTGATCGCAACAAAACTCAACTCCTTAGGGAAGAATGAAAACAATATCTCATTCTTTTTTCTATTCACTATAATAAGGTGTAGGGAAAAATCTTACATTTTGAAATCAATGCTTCAAACCCTAGGTCCAATGACTTAGGTTTTCCATGGTTCTACCATCAAGAGAGAGGCTATGCAGAGAACACAAAAAGGGTTTATTAATATTTTTTATTTTATTTATACTTAGAGTTCCTTAGGAGAATTACTCTGGTACATTTCCTCTAGTTTAAAAGAATTATTTTATTTTATTTGCTTTTTTCCTTAAAAATACTTATCACAAATGGTATCGAGGAATCTCAATCCCGATGTGAGGGTTTGCTCGTCGCCACCCATAGAGGTGTTGTCACGAGAACGTTGTGTCTGCATGTGGGCATTTATCACATCCCATATTAGATATGGGAGAAAGTTCATGACACTATATAACTATGAACTACTCTCAATCTAACAAACACGTTTTAAAGTCATGAAGGTCCTTTAGGTCCAAAACGAATAATATTTACATACATGGCGAATATGTAACGCCTGGTCCCGAGAGGGTGTATGGTACGGTAACGGTAGGACGTATATGTGCACCAAAGGCTTCCTTTAATTAGTTGAGTGCCATAGTGTATTTTTGAAAGCTGTTTTGAAGGATTAAATTGTAAAGTTTTCAAAGAATTGTGGCATCAGAAACCCGAAAAAATATTATTATTATAAATTTTCAAAATTCTGTAAAAGGATAATAATAATAAATTGCCATAATGGTTCGTGGAAGCCTAGAAAATTTCTAGATCTCGGATGATTTAAACGGATCAAGTCGTTAATTACCAGAAATCTAGTAACCTAGAAAGTTTTGTCGACCCTGAGACAAGCTTAAATATTTTACGATTTTTCCGGTGATAAGCCGTCATGATTCTTTGTGGACGACATTTTTACAAAAATCTCGAAAGTCAGGAAATGGCTTGAGCTAAGTTCATTTAAAATAAATTGAACTGTAAAGAAATAAATTGTTTCAGGGCAAAAACGGACCCGAATGAGGCAATATGAGCCATATATTCAAATAATAATAAAATAAGAAAAAAAAAAGTCAAAAAGTGAGATAAGAGAGAAACTGGACGGGGAGGGAGAACAGAAAGTGAGCATGAAAGAGAGAGAGAAAGAAACTTCTCTCTAAGATCTATGGAAATCAGATCGTAGGTTTTCGTCGGAGCTGAAGGCAAAGTCGATCCAAGCAACGAGGGCTACGCTTGGGTACCAAAATCTTAACGTTTCGTCAAACTCCAAGAGGTAGGAAATTTTCCTACTTGTGTTATTTCTATCCTAAAGGCTATTTAATGGCTTGGGATTTGCTTAGAGGTCGTGAGAGGCCGTAAATTTTAGTCCAAAATTTTTGGACTGAGATTAGGAATTTTTTGGACTATTTTCTAGACAATCGGTCAATTTTAGACTATTTTCGAACAATCCGAGCTAAATTTCGGGATTGTTTTGGGGATAGTCCCATACATGATTTTCAAAACTGCTGCGAAAGGCCTCGACCGTGTTGAGGCTTCTAGTTTTGATCCCGGACCGATGTTTTCGGGTTTATTTTCCATCTAGGAGTTGTTTTGGTCTTGGTTGAGCCTTATGAGCTTGGTCGATGGGAGTTTAGAGAACTGCAGAAACATTTTTCTGGGTTCGCGTATGTCAATGTTCATGTGAAGCCTTCAACTTTGGATGACTATAACTTTTTCGTCCGAACTCCGATTCGGGTGTTCTTGGACTCTACGAAAAGCCCCTTTAGTCTAGAATCTGGCCAAGTGTGCAAGTTCCTTGATTGTGATGATGCGTGTGGTCTAATACATTGAATGTGTAGGGTAAACCCGAGACTCGAGAAATTGTAGTTCAGTTCTTCGATTATTGTGCGTAAAGGTGAGTGTTCTAAACTTTATTTTTCAATACTAATGTATTGTTTATAAATCGTTTTATGATTTGTATGTTATGATTTTAATTATTAAACCATATTTTAAAGCTTATGGTTTTGATTTGTTAAACCATTTTTTATAAAGCAAGCAATATGCTTTATTAAGCAAACGAGCAAGCAAGCAAGCAAGCAAAACTTATATTTTGCCAGCCTAAGAAATCCCTAGTTTTAAGCAAGCATTACCGGTCAAAGGTATTCCATACGTGCACTGGGGAAGTTAAGACATGATTGCATTTCATTTTTATATTTGGCCTGGCTCAAGAAACTAGCCATGCATTGCGGTATATTAGAGGAGGACTGTGGCACGATCGGAGTATATAGGTTTAATATAAGGCTTATTATGTGTGATGGAGCATTCCACCATATTTACCTAAATAGGTTAAGTGTGGACACGAGGTCCTTCCACCAAGACGATGAGACACAGGTTTCCCATGTTTACTAGGGTACAACAAGCAAGAAAGGCCTCTAGTGGTTGATCATTATATTTATAAGCATTTTACATACATCTTAAACTCGACCACTGATAAGCAAGCAAGCATTTTTACGAAAAGTTTTAGAAACTTTTATAGCAAAGCAAGTAAGGTTTTCTAAAAGTGTTTTGTAAAAGATCGTTTTACAGTTTTAAGACATTTTCGGCGAAAAGCAAGCATTTTATAAAGCATAGACTCACTAAGCTCTTTTTAAATTTCATTATTTTCCCGTTTTAAAATTATCTTCCGTGCACAGTACGTCGACTGGACATATCGTGGTCCTCCGATTTATAGTTATATGTGTTGTATTTACTCACTCTTGTATATTTGTAAAGAAATGTAACTAAATTTTGTTAGAAAATACTTTGAACTTAAGAGTTGTGCAAGGTGTACATAGTTTTGTTTTATGAAAATGTGATGAGCTTGAGGCTCTTTTGAAGAAGTGTTGTTGGTTGCCATATTTTAGAAGTGTAAATTGTATTTACAGGTTTTGGGACATGTCCTATATGTAGCTATTATGCTGCCGAAAATTTATAAAATCACAAGTGTAGAAAAGAAAAATTTTTATCCAGGTTTTTAACAAGCAACACGACTTAGCTTCACATGATTCTCTGGCGTCAAGTTTCTATTGCATTCCTAAGACATCAACATAGGACTAAACAACAACAATACAGATGTAAGAAATTTATGATTTTTTTGTGATCATAAAGATCATGATAGAATAATCATAAAATATCTTAGATCATGATTATATTAGAATAATCGATGATCATATATATCGCACAAGAAAATTGAATGTAAGATCAGACATCATTCCCATGTAGATTGGTACGACTAAAGATCAATTAATTTAACTACTAAACTTCCATGCTATTTGGACTAAAGACTCAAAATGGAAGTTGTATCTAGAAAAATAAAGGTTCCAGACTATTAACTACTTTTTAACTAAGCTAAAACAAATTAAATGACTAAAAATAAATCGTAACTAAAATACTGGACTGAATTAGTTTCCTGTGAGAAACGAAAACTATCAGTGAATTACAATGAAACAGTCAATTCCTACACAAAAATACATTGCTCTGTTTTTTTGGATGGATCTGGATCTATCCAAGATTTCCTAAATTTTGGAATTGATTTCTCCATATTCGCCGGTCGATAACTTTGCTTTCCAAAGACAAGATCAAACCAGCTACTTGTATTCCCAATCCTCTTGCAAGATCTAGGTATTTTTCTTTCTCAATACTTCACACCCATTTCTTGTTGACAACAGATCTTTTGCATTTCCTTCTCAGGATTTTCACAAAGTTTCTACCACTTAAAAGGTGGCTCAACCTCCAGATCTATTGGGTCGTTCTTTTCCTTGATTGATCTCGCCTAACATGGGTTAAGAACTCGCTCTTTAGATCGGGAGGGTGAACTCTCTGATCATTTATATTGTTAAATACTCCCCTCCAACTTCAATTATGAGCGAATGGGGGATTTATCAAAATGAACGCTCAAAGCTCAGCAGTTCGTCAATGGTAGTCTAGCATACCCAGAAAAGAATGCTCTCAGCTCTCAGGAATCTCCGTCTCTGTGTCACGTAGAGGGCATCCTGGATATTAGAGCAAGATACATTCTCTCAACTGGTATTCGGTACTACTATTGGGAACTTATCAATTCAATAATGACACCAAATAAGTAAATCCGAACCCAAATAAGTATTCCAAATTTATGCAGGAAAGACAATAACTAAATGTAAGTCAAATCCAGCAGAGTTGTGCTCCGATTACTGAATTGCGAATTAAGAAATGGAGTATCGATCACATACAACCATTGTAATTGCAATAAAACTGAGAAGAAATGAATTCCAGAAATTTGTCTAGATTTCATATTTTTTAGGCAGTAATTTTAAGAAGAAAATAGCATAAATAAAACTACAGCTCCACTCGTTTTTGCACAGTTCGCAGATTCAAATCAAGAAAAGAAATTAACTAAAAATAAAAATATACTCTAAACTATACACTGAGTTCCTCTCCTTTCCCCTTTTTCTGGGTAGTGAAGACAGAAGACTACTTTACTATTCTAAAACTGTCTATTTATACTGTCAAAAGAAATTGGGCCGAATCCCTAAAAAGCTCCAAGTGGAATCCTAAAAGCAGGCCTAGCTCACTGTCCTATGTCGCGACCTCAAATTGATGTCGCGACATGAATTTCCCTTGATTACTCCAAATAAATGCGGATCAGAAAGAGCTTCGATTATGACTGCGCCAGAACTGCTTGGATCAATAGTCGCGACATCGCTTCAGAAGTCGTGACCTTGCTCGCTGGGCTTCGTTGTTTCCAGAGTTGATGTCACGACTACGCTTTCTCTCGTGACATTTGTCTTTCTTCTTCGCTTCGAGCTGGGCGACAAAGCAGCCTTTGTGGTTGCAATCTCATCTTCCGCTTATAGATGACTTCATGTTGCGGACCTCGATTTCTCGTCGCGATTTGGTGTTGGTGGTCTTCGTCATTGTGTTTCCATTTGATGTCGCGACCAAGGTGATGTTGGCACTTTGCTGCCCATTTCTTTCTTATGGTCTCAACCTCATTCTTTGTTGCAAACTAATTTTTCCTTCTCATCTTTTATTCTAGGTCGCGACCTCAAGGTGATGTCACGACTCTTTTCTTCGCTTAGTTTGCCCTGGGCCGCGACCTTAGTGAGTGGTCGCGACATCGTTTGTGGTCCTTGATTAATAAATGGTTGCAACTTCAGTCTTCCTATGGGGACTTCAGTTCCCATTTTTATGTCGCGACCTCAACTGTATGTCGCGACCTCAAATGGTGCCTTTCATTAAAAACTAGTTGCAACTTCGTTCTCTTGCAAAGACCTCTTTTGTGGCTTCATTGACGGATCCACGTCGCAACATCTCAGTTATATTAAATTGACGTCGTGATTATCAGCGGTGATGTCATAGCATTCTTCTTTGAATACCCCTTTAGTCTCGACTACATTTCCTTTGTCGCAACTCTTTCTTCAAGTCACGACTTCACTTGTTAAGGTCTTCTATTTCTTCCTCGTTGATGGTGATGTCAGACTTGGAAATGACTGACAACTAAGCTTCCCGTCAGCGATCCGATTTTAGTTGCGACTTTAATTCGCCAGGTCTGAATCTCTTCTCGGTTTCGCGAGATTTTAGCATCTCTATATTTTCCGCAAAATTAAATTTGAGCAAATATCCAATATTTCTGTAGTTAAATCAACATTTATCTGTAATATGCTCGTAAAAATGGATTATAAATTCATCGAGTTTTTGGACCTAATGGAATTCCCCTAAACTTAAAATTTTGCTTATCCCCAAGCAAAGAAAAGAAAGAATTGTTTGTCCTCAAACAAATAAGCTTAAAAAATTTTAAGGACATTTTTCTGATTCATACCACAGTCTTTCTTATTCCACCTTCTGACTAGAAATAAGAGATACCAGCACCATTTTAAATTTCAGTTTTGATTCAAGAATAAGAATTGGTACACTTCTATCACAAATTTCTTGATGAACTAATGTATTTAAACAGTTTATTCAACAACTCTTGTTCTCTGTGTGTGTGCAGGTCTTCAATCCTTTTCATCTTCATGTTGAATTTAGTTAATCTTCTCGCGAAGTTTTCGACTGTTCTTACAAAGTCCCATAGGCTTGTTTTTCATATTGATCTCCTACTAATGTAGGTAAATTCAACCTTCGAGATCAATGAGGTCTTTCAGTTTGTAATGTTGGGCTTCGTAATCGGGTAGATAATGGAAAATTTAGTTTCAAATCACCCAAGCCCACTTTTTCTCTCGTGTTTGTTGCCTTCAGCTTTCACCCTTTATTCTTTGTACTTGCTGATTCTCCGCAATCTAGCCTTGATTCATCTTTTTGAATTCTTTTATGGAATTTTAATTTCCATATACACTTTGTTCGGATTTAGTTCCTTTGTTCTCGAACTCTTGCTTCTGTTTTTCTAAGGCCGAGAATAGTGCAATGTTTTTTGCCTTCTTAGGCTTTGTATCACTCTTAGAGAACTTTGGGCTAGCAACTCCCATACCAGTTGGTATTAGGGTAGTAGGTGTTAAAACACCCCTACGAGCTTAATTGTTCAAGGGAAATAGGCCACAAGACAAAACTTATTTCCTTTTCCTTAATTTCTCGCTTCTTACTTTTCTCCTCATACTTTAACATTTGGAAATATTTTTCCCCAAACTTGTTTCTTCCCTTTATAGTGACTTTTCCGAAATGAAACTAGATAATGTGGGCTCTTTGCTGTAGGTTTATTGCAAGGAATGGAATTTAGGTTTTCAGCTTGCCGTTTATCAAGAAATAAGGCTTATTTGGCTCAAATCAAGGAAATGGGGAGATATGCTTTAGCATATATTGAGGGTAGGCTTAGAAAGCTCCAAAGTGCCAAGGATGGCATCTATCACTTCGTTGGTTTGCTTACTCTAAGATTACCAATCAATAATCTAACAAGTTCTAGGACTATCGACTCTCAATCCCGAATTTCCCGTAAGATGTCTTAATTCCTTTTCAAAGTTTCTCGAGTTTTGTTAACCCAAGTGTATTATTCTTCAAGACTTGTACTTATTCACTGCCTACTTACATTATTTCAACCAAGCATTTTGTTCCATCAAGAATAACCATTTTTCCATTTTTGCAATCTAAACTCCATTTTAAACAATGCAAATTTTTGGTAACTCCTAATTTCCGCTTTACTAATCTAAGCCCTTCTTTTTGATTCTAATTTTGTTCTTGGGAAAGAAATTGCACTTGTTTATTTGATCCTTGCAATGTGACAAGGCACTTATTCTTTCATGCTAAAATGTAAATGACAAACACAAAATTTCACAATATCATTTCGTGAACTCAAAACAACTAATTTGTAAGTCAAACTGTAATTTTATTCAAATATCAAAACATTTCCTCGATACAGCCAACTGCCTGTTAAGACTATAACTAAATTAGAGAAAACTCTCCATTTCTGATTCGAAAACTCCCTGTGATTCTTCCTCCTGGCGTTGTAGCTCGCTTCATTTGGTCTCACTGCACTCAGCTCGCGCCGAAGGATTCTACTGCGAACAAGGTAGTTCAACAAATTACGAATTCTTCCTTCCTTTTTTTTTTTGGAGCTTCTCTGGTTGATGGGTTCTAATTAACCCTTCTTCCAATTCCCTTCCCATCAACCACTCTCTTGATTACACAACGTTTTATGGAATAATGAATGGGAATGGTTTGTTTTCCAACTCTATTCATTCCATAAGCTCTGTGTTTGCAGCCTAGGAACTCTTCTTTTTCTCTCATTCTCCCTTCTCTTCATTCTCATTGTTTATTTTTCCTTTGTTTTCCCATCCTTTTATAGTGATTTTGCGCTCTTGGGAAACTAAGGTTATTTATTCTTTCTTTAATTTTTCGAAGAATGAATTAAATGGTTCGGATTTACATATTCCTTTGCTATTTCCAATAGAGGTTTCTTGGGGAATTCGGGGTGGGAATTTTGATCGCTTTTCTGAAGCAAATTCCCTCGACTATTCCCTTTGAAAATGAGCAGATTAAAAACCAATTGTGATCAAGACATTGGTTTCTGCTTCGCATTAATAATAATTTATTTCAAATATTTCCGCGAATGATGCGTAACTAGAAGGGTTAAGATGAATTGAACCGATTTTGAAATCGGGAGGGTCTTTTGCCTGAATTTATTTCACGCCAATGTCTTTAGCCTCTAATTAATTATTTTCAATGAATTTTATTTTAATACCAGCCCAAAATGAAAGGTTTAAAATCCCACTTTATTTGAAGTTTGGATTATTCGTCGCAGATAAAGATTTTTTATATGAATTCGAATCAGGGTCACGACAAGGAATTTTTTTCATGTCACAACTTTCTTTCTTTCCTTTGATTTATTTTTTAGTCGCGGACTCCCGCCATCGTTTCAACTATCTTTTCGCTTTATTGTTTCACATCCAACATTCTCGTTGCAACTTTTCGGATTAGTGTCACGACGAAAAATTCAGTCTCCCGAACAATCAAATTCACAACAATTTCAATTTATACAAAAACCAATCAAGGCAAACACAACTCAATTCATCTTCATCATGCAAAATATTCAACAAAAATCATCCACCATGCATCATATTCAAAATTTAAGCACTGTAACAAAATAATTTTCAAACTTTCAATCATGCCATATCAGACAAAATTTAAATAAAATCAAGAAGATTATACCGCCCTTTTATCTCTGGCGTGCATTTGAAGCTTGATGTAGATGCCCCCATTTTGCATAATTTTCATCGGGTCCCGCAAAACTAACAAAAAAATATTTACCTACTTCTTCACTAATAATGAACTAAATTACACAAAGGTATTAGAAATTTAAACATAAAAAAATAATGAGAAAAACTTAAAACAACCGATGTGGATTGCCTTCCACAAAGTCGTCAATTTTAATCTTTACCGATTCGTCGCCATAGTTCTCGTTTCTTTAAATTTTCATTCCGTAACTAAGAGTCATTCTTCCAATTGCTTTCTCCCAAGGTAAGGCTTTAATCTCCCGACCATTAACTTTGAATTCCTCATGATTGTTGGCTCTAAGTGTCACGGCCCCAAATTGTGTGCTTGATACTACTGTAAATGGTCCACTCCATTCGATTTAAAATTTCCGAAAGAGTCTGTTAGATCCGGAGTCAACAACATGACCTAATCTCCTCGCCTTGAATTCCTCCCCAAAATTGCTGATCATGCCATTTTTTTTGTTTTATCTTTGTAGATTCGCACTCATTGGCTTATTTCTTAACTTTCCAATTCATTTTAGCTGAAAGTAGCCTCTTCTTGGGAAATTTCCTTGAAATCAAAATTTAGCTTCGATGGCCCACATAGCTTTATATTCTAGCTCAAGAGGTAGTGACAAGGTTTTCTAAAGACAAGTCCGTATGGTGACATTCCAATGGGGAGTTTTGGTGCTAAATTCGTATGCCCAGAGGCATCATCTAAATTCTTCAAAGACCACCTTTTCTCGCCTAATCCATGCCTTTTCAAGAAATTTCTATCTCCCGCTGGAAATTCCCTAACTTGCCCATTCGGTCTCGAGGGTGATAAGCCAAGCTCATAATGTGTTTGATACCATATCTGCCCATGAGCTGTCAAATACCTTATTTGCAAAATGGCTCCTCCATCACCGATTATGGGCCTAGTGTCCCAAACTGGGCCGAGAATATTTCTTTCAGAAAAACCCCACAATTGTATTTGCATCATTCTCGACAAGCCACGTCAACTCCATTTTCATACATAATCCATCTAGGAGTATGTATATATTTCCAAATGAAGCCGAAAAGGCCCCATAAAATCCATTCCCATACATCAAACAATCGCACCACCGTAATATTCTCGCAGGGCATTTCATGCCTTTTGCTGATATTTTTCCCATTCTTTGGCATCGATCACATAACTTCACCCATTCAAAATGGGCCTCCTTAAAATAGTAGGCCAAGAAACTCGATCAAGAATTTTTGTGGGTCAGTTTTATTCTCCCGCAAAATGTCCTCCATATGGTGATGCACATGACATTCTTGTAAAATCTTCTTTACTCACCTTCCGTACACATCTCCTTATAATCGTATCGCTCCTCTTTTAAACAAGAATGGGTCATCCTGTATGCATCCGTCACCCTTAGCTTTTTTTCTCTCACAGAGTCACCTTCGTGGCATAATTCCACAAGCTAAAAGTTCACACATCAAAGATACCAAGGCGTTCGAGTGATAAAATTGGAATAACTCGCTTCATCCGGAAAATTTTCGCTTATTTCTCTTTCCTTCTGCCAAAGAAGCCCACTTAACAAGTGATCAGCCATCACATTGTCACAACCTTCGTCTTTATTTCTAAATCAGCCTCAGACAACAACACCCACCTCGATCAATCTTCAGCTTTGCTTTCTTGCCATGATACTTAATCGCCGCGATGATCAAGCAGGGTATAATAACATGGAACCCCAAAATCTATGGCCTAAATTTTTCACATGCAAACACTATCGCCAAAGATCTCCTTTTCGCAGTGCAGTAATTTTCCTAAGCTCATCAAGGTTTTCACGCATAAGATATGGCCTTGAACACTTTTTACTCTTTCTGTCCCAATACGCCTCCCATCGCAAAATCACCGGCATCATACATGATTTCAAATTCTCTGCTCCAACTGGGTTTTGCCATGATGGGAGCTTCAACTAGTCCTGATTTGGCTTTCAAAAGAATTCTCAAGTGAGTCATCAAAAATGTAACTTAGCATCCTTTTCTAGCAATCGCATAGTGGTCTAACAATTTTTGAAATCTCGATAAATCTTCAGAAATCCAAAGATGTCCTAAGAAACTTCTAATTCCCTTGATCGTAGGGTGGCATTAAATTTTTATAATTGAAACTTTTGTTTGGTTCACCCAAATTTCCCACGTGTAAATCATGCGCTCTAACACACAATTCCTTCAGAATCATAAATGACATTTTTCCCAATTCGTAGCTAGATTCTTGTCTTTGCACTCAAGTACCGTCCCGTTATACACTGCTCAAAAACTGATCCATATTAATCAGAAAATCATCCATGAAGATCTCCATAACTTTTCTCGCTAAATAAGAAAATATTGACATCATGCATCTTTCGGGAGGTACTGTGAGCATTACACAAACCAAATGGCATTCTCCTAAAGCAAAAGTACCAAATGGACATGTAAAAGTGGTTTTCCCGATCCTCGTGCAATGGCAATTTGGTTATATCTAGAGTATCCATCAAGAAAACAAAGTGAGGGCGCCCCCACAATCTATCCAAAGATCCGATCAATGAAAGGTACGGGGAAATGATCCTTTCTTGTCAGAGTATTCCGCTTTCAATCAATACACACCCTCCATCCCGTCACGCTTCTTGTAGGAATAAGTCTATTCTTTTCATTTCTGGATCAATCACAGTGAATCCACCTTTCTTGGGAACCACATGTATCGAGCTCACCCAAGAACTATCTGATATAGCATATATAAAACATGCATTTAACCATTTCAGAACTTCTTTTCTGACAACTTCTTTCATCACTGGGTTCAACCTCCTTTGATGCTCAATAGAAGTTTTTGCATTATCATCCAGCAGTATTTTGTGCATGCAAATGGAGGGACTGATACCCTTCAGATCCTCAATTGACCAAGCAATGGCTTCCTTGTATTTTCTCGCACTTCCAAGAACTTTCGTTTCTTCGCCTTCGGCCAATGAAGCTGATATGATGACTGGTTTTCTCTTTTCTGGTTCTAATAACTCATATTTCAAATGACTGGGCAATTCTTTCAATGTTAACCCTTCTAGACTAGTTTCCTGCTCATGAGTTTTTTGTTTCTGGCCGCATACTTCATCTTGACTGTTTTCATTTTTACTCGAGATTGTTTCTCTATTAAACAAATTTGAAGGCAGTATTTCACAATCAAGACTCTCAAGATACTGAAAATTCATCTCAATTTCATTGATAAAATGTTGAAGAATACGCATGTAATTCAATTCAATAATCGAAGACTATTGTTTCCTACCCATACAACTTTCTCAGATCTACATCGATGTTCCAAACTCTTATTGAAGAGATTAAAGTGCACCGCTTCATTCCTACACTTAGTGTCGCCTGCCTTTCTCGCACATCTATTAAGCAAACCCAAGGTTAAGAAGGGTCTTCCTAGCAGCAAAGGAACTTGGGTATCTTCCTCCATCTTCATGATAACAAAATCCACTAGGAAGATGAATTTCCCAACTTTGACAAGTACATCTTCAAGAATACCTTCGTCGCGCTACTGACTGTCACCATTTGCAATGTAATTGCTGTTGGGGTAAGTTCCCCCAAACTAAGTCTTTGCACAACTGATAGAGGCATCAAATTTATACTAGCACCAGAATCACATAAAGCCTTCTTGAATTCATATTTCCCTATGGAGCAGGGAATGGTGAAACTGCCAGGGTCCTTCATTTCGCCGGGGAGCTTTGTTGATAACTCCACTGTGTGAAGGGGCCAAATTCACTATCCCCTCGCCATCTTTTTTCGCTTCGCATCTCCTTCTTAAATTTTGCATAAATAGGCATTTGGTTGATCACTTCTCGCAAATGGGATATTGATTTCTATTTTCTGAAAATGTCCAAGCAATCTAGAAATCGCTTCCCTTTTGCTTTCTGCTCGGGAAATGGCACCGGGTGTATAAGCCGGTACTCTTCCTTCCTCGTTTCCTCGCCACACTCCTTCCGTGGATGTCTCACCTGCGGTGCCTCTCTCCTTCCTTCCAGCTCTCTGCTTCCGCCGCCCTTCTTTCCTTTCTTTCCTTCTGTTGTTGCTCACTTCTTTCCCACTTCTTAACTGAATTGCCATACAGTCTTTTGGATTCTTTTGAGTGTCACTAGGGAATGTACCCTTGCTCTGATTTGGCATATTCAAGGCCAGCTACCCTACTTGTGTCTCCAAGTTTTTCAACGAGGCACTTGTATTCTTCTAAAACACTTGAGTATCAGACTTGAAAGCTTCCAAGTCAGACAGTTTCTGTTCATGGAAGTGTATAAGCCTCTAGTTGTCCCCATGAACTCCATAAAGATTTGTTCTTCAAAATGGTTGAGCCCTCCTTTGACCCTCGATATTCATTTCGCCTCTCACCCCTTGATGTTGCTTCGTTGAACTCGGTGGTCAGCCGATATCCCTCGTTATGATTCTCAGCCCATGCCTCGGGCCTTTGTAATGCCCTCCACCATACGAGAAATTCTCATGGTTCCTCTAGACTGTGAATGTGTGGGAAGGTTAGATTTGGCTTAAAATTGTAATTTCTGGTTCATTCACGTATCTAACCTCCTCAAGACCATAAGAATCTTCTTTGTTGGTACTTCAAAGACTTCTTCTCATATGTTCTCTTTCCACTGCTCTTATTTCATGAGCAGTGTGCATTTTTCTTTCTTGTTTGTCCATCCTATGCATTATGGCATCCAACTTTGCCACCATGGATGTCATTTTGCTCAGCTCCATGACCCCTTTTCCTATGCTATTACCCCCTTGGAAACTCGGGATGGAGCTTTATATCAGATTTGGTCGCTCCTATCGATTCTAAATTCTTCAACACTTTTTCTTTCAATGTTCCACAACATGAAGCATCAATGATGCCTTTAGATGTAATTACGAAGGCATGATACACTATATCCATCCGGTTTTTAAATCAATTCCATGCATGTGGCACCTCTTTAGCAACCTCTTGAATCTCTCCTTAAGCTATATAGGCTCATCTTCCCTTGGCTGGAACACTATTATCTCTCTTCTCCAGGTGAGAGATGGGGAGAATCATTTAAGTATGCTTCTACCAACTCTTCCCAGTAATTAACTGAACCATGGTGTAGCTGATTCATACCTGAAGTGGGCTCTGCATTCTTAAAGAGAATGGGAAGAGATGCGCCTTATCACCTCCGCCTCACAATAATCCACCTTCAATGTATTTTCCATCCCGAGAAATCTACCCGTGTGTTCGTCATCTTCGGGTGGGGTGACCAAGAACCGATGTCACGTGACTACTTGTTATCAAGGCCGGCTTAGTTCGGTTATTTGCATCCACGATTTACCGATTGCATTCTTCCGCATCAGCCTGCAAACTCTCCCATCAGGTCGGGAATAGGAGGTCTTCCCGTCGTCCTCTGCCTCCGTCTGGTCATGTCTCTATCCGCCATAGCCGCTTTTCGCTTTTGTCTTTCTTAAGCTTCTCGAAAGTGTTCTTCCACTCAACCGCCGGAAATGTGTCGAATCATGTTTTCTATGCATTAAAGGATTTCGAAATCAAACTCACTCAGACAGTCAGATTAGTCAAACTAAAAAAATATTTTCAACATGGCTTGTTAAAGATCATTGGTTGGTGTAGCCACTGCTTGAAAAGCTATTTTTGTTCTTTTTCTATATAAAATGTCCAAATTAGCATTTCCATATTTTGTCAGAATATTGATCTATTTAATTCTTTTCAATTCTTCCTAAGAACGGCGCCCATAAAGCTTGTTCGTCTCCTTTCGATATAGACAAAAAAACCCCTCAAAATTCACATAGTTATAAGAGCCTTACATTTCTCTTGCATCTATGTCACTTTGGATAAATTTGTTCTATAAAATATTTCTTTCAGAAGGTTCATGATTTAAAAATAAGGGTCTAGTCTATGACACTGCAAGTGCACAGGTCATACAAGTAGAAAAATCTGAATGTAAGTCCAGGTATCATTCCCACAAGAGATTGGGTACGAATTAAAGATCAACTACCCTGAACTACTAAACTCCATGCTATTCGACTAAAGACTCCAAAATGGAAGTTGTATCTAGAAAAATAAAGGTTCCGTACTATTAACTACTTTTAACTAAGCTAAAACAAATTAAAATGACTAAAAATAAATCAGAATCAAAATTACTAGACTAATTTGCTCTCGTGAGAAACGAAAACTATCATGAATTACAATGAAACAAACTAATCTACACTAAAATACATTGCTCGCTTTTTCGATGGATTCGATCTATCCAAGATTTCCTAAATTTTGGAATTGGATTTCTCCATATTCGCTGGTTGGATAACCTTGCTTCTCTCAAAGACAAGATCAAACCAGCTACTTGTATTCCCAATCCTCTTGCAAGATCCGTATTTTTCTTTCAATACTTCACACCCATTTCTTGTTGACAGCAGAACTTTTGCTTTTCCTTCTCAGGATTTTCGTAAAGTTTCTACCACTTTAAAACGGCTCAAATCTCCAAATCGGGTCGTTCTTTCCTTGATTAGATCTCACTAACATGGGTTAAGAACTTGCTCTTTAGATTGAGGTGAACTTTGATCATTTATATTGTTAAATACTCCCTCCAACTTCAATTATGAGTGAACGGGGATTTATCAAAATGAACGCTCACAAAGCTCGCCAGTCATTACCTATAGTTTAGCATACCCGTAAAAGAATGCTCACTTAGGAATCTCCATCTCTCGTGTCACGCAGGGCATCCCCGATATCGAGCAAGATACATTCTAATCGATAAAATGTATCTCTGCATTTACATAGGAACTTACTTTAATTCAAAAACGACACCAAATAAGTAACCAACCCAAATAAGTATTCCAATTTGATGCGAGAAAGACAAGAACTAAATGTAAGTCAAATCCAAAGAGAAATGCGGTTCCATTTATCGCATTGTGAATTAAGAAATGGAGTATCGATCGCATACAACCACTGTAATTGAAATAAAACTGAGAAGAAATGAATTCCAGAAATTTGTCTAGATTTCATAAATTTTCAGGCAGTAATTTTAAGAAGAAAATAACATAAATAAAACTATAGCTCCACTCATTTCGCATTAGTCACAGATTCAAACTTAAAAGAAATTAACTAAAAAAAATCTAATTTAAACTATACACTGAGTTCCTCCTTTCCCCTTTTTCGGGTAGCGAAGATGGAAGACTACTTTTACTATTCTAAAACTGCCTATTTATACTCGCCAAAAGAAATTCGGGCCGAATCCCCAAAAAGCTCTAGGAATCCTAAAAGCAGCCCAAACACCGGCCCCATGTCGCGAATTAACTTGATGTCGCGACCTCAACTTGATGTCGCGACATGAATTTCCCTTGATTACTCCAATCACGACGATAGTTGCTTCGCGGCGAATTCGCCAGAATCGTTGATCAATAGTCGCGACATCGCTTATAGTCGACCTTGTTTGCTCGCTACTTTCTCCGCAGTTGATGTCACACTACGCTTCTCCTCGTGACATCGCTTGTCTTCTTCTTCCGCTTCCGAGTCATGGCAGCCAGCCTTGTGCCGCGACCATCTTTCCGCTTATGTGATGACTTCAAGGTTGTGACCTTGATTTCTTGGTCGCGATTGTGTTGGTGGTCTTCTGCCTTCACAAGTTTCCATTTGATGTCGCGACCTCAAGTTTATATTGCGACCTCTTTTGCTGCCCATTTCTTTTCTTATGCTCGCAACCTCAGTTCTTTGTTGCAACTAATTTTTCTCCTTCTCATCTTTTTATTCTAGTCGCGACCAAGGTGATGTCGGACTCCTTTTCGCTTCAAACTTCCTATCGTACCTTAGTGAGTGGTCGACATCGCTTGTGGTCCTTTGATTAATAAATGGTTGCAACTCCACTCTTCCTGCGGGGACTTCGGGCCTCTATTTCTATGTCGCGACCTCAATCGTATGTCGCGACCAAATGGTGCCTTCATTAAAACTAGTTGCAACTTCTGTTCTCTTGCAAAGACTCCTTTGTGGCTCACTGACGATCCACATCGCGATTAATCAGAGTGATGCCAATGACCTCAGTTATATTAACACGTCGCGATGACAATTGTGGATGTCGCGACATGAAGATTCTTCTTTCGAATAATTCCTTTAGTCTCGAATTACATTCTTTGTCGCAACCTCTTTCTTCAAGTCACAACTTCACTTGTTAAGGTCTTCTATTTCTTCCCAAAGTTTATTTCGTGATGTCGTGACTTGAAATGACTAAACAACTAAGTTTCCCGTCGCGGACTGATTTTAGTTGCGAATTTCCAATTTCACAGAGTCGGTCTCTTCCGGGTTTCTCTCACGAGATTTTAAAGATTCACGTATTTTCCTGCAAAATTAAATTTGAGTAAAATATCCACATTTCTGCATACAACCAACATTTATCTGTAATATGCTTAGAAAATGGATTAAAAATCTAATGAGTTTCGACTCATCACCCGCTAAGAGGCGGGTGTGTCAAGTCGTATCGAAAGGTCTTAGGAAACCTGTGTTATTAAGCACCGTAGTTTTCTTATGCACTATTTTACACTATTGGCAACCATGCATTTTCAAATTCACAGTATTTACATTTTAAGTGTTTCAAAGTATTAAACAGTTGATTTTTTTTTTTTAATTTTTTTTTGCGAATAAAGCACTATGTTAGGTAGAGGACGTCGAGGTCGTCCCAGGAGAGCTATTCCAGAGGCTTTCGAGCGTGCTGCAGTACCTGAGGGAGTTGAGCACGCAATTGGTTCTACTACCGCCTCCATGAATCAGCCTCCAGCGGCAGGTCAGGCTAGACCATCTAGGCCACCGTAGGAGCCTGCTCTCGTGGATTGCTTATCAGAGAGCAGTAGCATAGATTGCTCATATAGTAGCTATAATGACTACGGCCACTGAGACCTCAGCACTCCGCCACCCGTAGTTGCCCCCGAAGAGCCTAAGAGGTTTATAGAGAGCACGTAAGTTGGGTGCCGTCATATGACTTTAAATGGCGATCCGTAGGCAGCCCGGTTATGGCTGACGCAGTAAAACATGATTTAGCGTGAGCGTGGCTGTACGCATAATCGCAGGGTCCCGTTTTCAAGCCGATGGAAGACAAGGCTAAGGATTGGGGGGATGCCATGGATAGGAGGTATCCCGACAGGTCATGGGATCCGCTTCAAAGAAGAGTTACTAATGATATTCTTCCTCAAAGTCACAAGGACTAAGATCAGGAGTTCTTTAGATTAGAGCAAAAGAACATGTCAATATCAGAGTATGAGAAGAGGTTCTCAGAGCTAGTCAAATTGGTTCCATATATTCAAGTTGATGAAGTCCTGGCGTAAGCTGCTTCGCAAGATTATAGCACCGATCGAGTTCATTTGTTTGTGGTTCCTCGTAACGTATTCGGGGGACTTAGCCGAGGCCGCTTGAGGATTGAGAAGAGTACTACTATGTATTGCAGTAGGCAGAAAGGAAGAGGAGGCACTCGTGCACTTCCTGAAGAGAGCTCCGGGTCACCCAAAGAGAAGAGAAGCAATGGTAGAGGTTATAGAGGCCGAGGTGTGTCAGAACCCGCTCTAGTTAGGATCGAGGCCCCCACCACAAGAAGACACCCGCAGTATTCTGCCTCGTGATATGTGTCGAAAGCTGCCACCTTGGGAGTAAGAGATATAGTACAGGGTGTTTCCACTATGGCCAGGAAGGCCATTTCATTAAGGAGTGTCCTCAATTGATTAGTGAAGAGACATCAGTAGCCAACCCAGCTACCCTAACACCAGAGATAAGCACTCAAAGGCCTTCAGGGAGAGGTTTCCAGAGCAGAGGGGCAAGTACAACCGTAGGTAGAGGCGGTTGTGGTAGAGGCAGAGGTAGTACCCCAGGGATGCAGACAAAGACCCGTACTCAGGCCAGAGTTTATATTGTGACTTAGCAGGAGTCAGATGCAGCTCCAGATGTGGTTACTGGTAATATTTCTATCCTTAATTATGATGCATATACATTAGTTGACCCAGGAGCCACGCATTCATTTGCATCCAGGCCTTTCTTAGATCACTTCTAGATAGAGACCCAATGATTCGTACCATAGTAGGGGTGCCTCTAATCAACAATATTTATATCCTAAATTCCTTCACGCGTAGTCAAGCTACTCGTAGAAGGGCCGTTCTGTATTGAACTCACTACGGGTTTTCTTCGTACAAATGATCTGGCAGTTGATTCAAAAAATGGTGAATTTGGTTTTGATTTTAAGGCTTGGTGAAAACAGGAGCTGGATGGTGCAAGCATTAAAAATTAAAATGAAGGAAAAAATAAGAAAGAACTCCTTGAAGTCTCAAGCCACCTGGTTGGGTGGTTTGTGGCAACCGACATGTGCTCTGCCTTTATCCTCATTGGGGGAGCATGACATATAGTCATTTCGAACCTGATCTTCATTTAGCTTTAAAACCTAAACCCTTAGAGTTTTCCTTTGAAATAAGCAGACATTTCAATAGGGCATAAATGTCCCTGTAACAGTGGAAAACACATCTCAAAAACACTACCCCACGATAAAACAACAGATAACTAACTGGCCTGAGAGCGGATCTAGGAAAGTATCCACCGAACTCAAAAAAGCTTGCCAAATACACACAAAGAGCATGCGTAAGAGATTTTAACCTATGGTGAGAAACAGAGACAACAATTTTTAAACACCAACATGAAGAGCATGAGAACATGCAATTTTACCTCAAAACCTTGCACCTGTACCGCCTTCCCCCTTCAAGGACGGGAGGTTTAGTCGAACATCCTTTGATTTGTCATCACCAAAGGGTGTTTGGCAGCCGAAAATGGAAAAGAAAACAAAAGAAAGTAGCAGGAGAGAAGGAGAGCTACGGGAGAGCGTGAAGCTTCTCCCAATACTTTATTGATTGAAGTCGACGATGCAAAGACAGACTGAGGCTTATATAAAAAGCTTAAAGGTATGGAAATTACAAAACAAACCAAAACAAAAGCTATTACAAGGGTTAAAATAGGAAGAAACAAAAATTGTAGCAAAAACAACAAATGCGTGAAATGCAAGAGAACAAAATGCAGGATGAACAAAGGAGTCAGTGGAATGTCACAGTTGCGACCGCAGTTGCGAATTTTCGCTACCGCCAAATTGCTTTAATTTCCTCAGATTTTCCGCTTCTTCTTTCCTTCTAGTCTCTCGACTGCACGTCGAGTTTGACTCAATTTTTTCGTGTCTGATCGACTCGCCAATTTTGGCACTCCATTAGCTCGCAAAACTGCAAAATTTGCACAAAATGCTGGGATCAGTGAGGAATAAGGAGGGACCTTAATGCAGATCTGTTAATTAATGATTATACACAAAAAGCACTCAAAACCTATAATAAATAGGTTCAAAATAACACTTTTGGTACTAATCACAATTTAACCTACATATTGCTAGTCCCTTAGCAATGAAAGAAAGAAAGAAAGAGAGAGCATACTAAACAAAATCAAAATTATGTTTACAAAAATGCTATTTCAAAAAGGTTGTGAATTAGTAATGCCTAACCATAAGTAAGAATCATCAAAGCCTTACCCAATAACTATCTTGAGAGAATGAATACCATACAAAATTGAGTATCAAAAGAGCTTCCTTCTCAAAGACTCAAACAAGAACTTCCACCAAAATCTAAGTGTTTGTTTGATCGCCCGACAATAAACTGCAACCGCACTCTCCCAACCAAGCTAATGGCTTCCACCTAAAGACACTAACCAACCTAAATGGGGATCGACCCACTCTTATTCCATAACTCTTTGTGGTTTGCAGGGGTGCAATGCCAGGAATCGACCTCACCAAAGTCCATGTAACGCAGGATCCACCTGATGACTCCCCAACCAATTAAGGCTTAGGGCATCAAGTCATAAGGGTCTACCACTAACTCTTCGTGTTTCACCTCGACCAATGAATTCAAACTCCAGCACCCAGCAACTCGCTAAACTCCATCCATCCGCCCTCAAGTGTAGCGAACACGTAGCCTGGGTGGGCTCCAACCAATGGGCTAGCACCAAAGAGAAGGCTTTTGCCATAAACCCTGACCGTGCTCTAAGCCTCAAGGCAAAGCGCTGCAATTTTCTTTCTTTTTTCTTTTTTCTTTCTTTTTCTTTTCTTTTATTTTTCTCTTCTTTATTTCGGGGAGACACATTGGCCTTCTTTCATAGGGGTCCTTAACCATTAAAGGTGGTCACGAAACTAGGTAGTTTTACAATGCTTAGGAGGTGTGCGCTTTTTCAATTATTGTCAGGAACTGATGTGCACTGTGTGTGGTTAGCTAAAGGTGGGAAGAAAAGGTTAAATACAACAAGAATTTAATCAATCATATCCACCAACTAGCATGGCATCAACATCAATAGGATTTAATAAAGTTTCACCTTCCAACTTGGCAAGTTAGGCAAACCACAAAAAAGTGTGTGCAATTTTTGAAAATTCTGTCAGATAAGATAAATGTTCTTCACAAAAGGAAAACCAACAAGCCACTGAACATCAAAAAATGGGCTTGCTCAATATAAAAACAAAAATAAATGTCACTTCCTTCGCTAACTTTCCCCCCAACCAAATGTCACATTATCCATAATGGCCCTGATTGAAAGAAAGAAGTGTTACCGCTTTGATGATATGTGCTCGCTTTTGATAGGAGACTTCACACATTTCCATCGACACCTTATTCACTGCTTGGGCTTCAAATAACAAGTTAGGAGAAGAAAAGAGGAAAGTGACCAGTTGAGAATTTGAAAATTACACTTTATAAACATTTCTCAAAGTATGCTTTCTGGACCATATTTAGATTTTGCATTCCTAAGCCTTAACGGTACCAAAACACCTAAAATGTAGTTCGATGAAAAGTTATAAGCAAAACAAAATGAGGAGACAAAACATATGTCATGGTAATTCGCACCCGCGAGAAATTTCGCAAACATGAATTTTTTTTCTTTTTTCAAAATTTTTTCATATATATATATATATATATATTTTTATATTTGAGAGACAAACTTTTTTAATATATATATATATATCACTACAGGACGAAATAGCGCACAGTGGGGGAGAAAACACTATCAAGAAGATTTAATTCTTTCGTGATTCGCGGTAAATTCGCTACAACCCGCTAAAATTTTGTTTATTTAGTTTCTCGCAACCCACGAAATTTCTCAGAGGTTGCGAAATTTGTAATCAAGGAATTTCGCAGTTGCAAATTCTGCGGCATATCCTCGTGATCAAAATTTTGATAAAAAAAACTGCAAAAATAAACACAGAAAAATTAAGAAAATTTGCAGAAAAATGAAAATTAATATAAAAGCAAAGATTAACTATAAATTATAGGAAATCTAAGAAGAAAAATTAAAGAAATCAACATAAAACAAAATAAAATAAAATAAGACATGACAAATGAAAACAAAAAGTGGGGGAGACTGAGCCTCCCCCAAACTTGTCTTCTCAAGCCTTCGAGGCTTCCGAATCAGGAGCTTAGGCAATGCCGTAGGTTCGGTAGCCCATATCCGAACCCGCACCGAACCATCCATCAGGCTGGCGATGTGAGCAACTGCCATTGTTTTGGATGTAGTGGCAAAGGCTTAGACTGTGGCCACTATCTTCCTAAGGTTTTGTAGGGCAGGCAGTGTAAATGGGATGACCTTTGCAGGAGGTGTTTCGTGTGTCGGGTTGTGTCAGAGGCGTGATATACACTGGGTTTGGGTCAAGAGAGGGCACTTCAAAAGGGGCTTCGGTGGGGGCGCTGACATTAGGATTCAAATCTATGGGGATTGGTCGAGGGATAAGCTCGGGGCTCTTCCCCTTACTTCCTTCCTCTACCTCCCCGCTTCCTCTACTCGGTAGTTCCCCAGAGCTCTACTCGGGTTCCCGCATTAAATTCCTCCCCGAACTCGCTGCAGGATGTCAAAATTTTCATCAATTTCAGCCTGAACTCATCCAATTCTTTGTTCAGTGAGCCTCCACTATGTCAATTTCCTTATTTCGCTCGACATCCACTCCGCCCCTCTATTCCTATGAAGTTATCCACAATTTGCTCAAATTCGTGATGACTTGTTCAACAGGGATGAGGTTGGTGGTTGGGCCGTGGCTAAGGAGTTGAGGCAAATGTGGAGAAGGTGAGGCGGTTAAGTCGAGGGAACACTATAGATCGGTGCACTCATCCATCGTCTCTATAGTCTCTCACAGACCTATTTTGGGTTTGGATTTCTCCTCAATGGTACATCTCGCCATGGAAGGCCTTTATAGTCCTCATTGACATGTATGCCCTAGGTTTCTCTCCCGATCGTATATTGCTCTCCCTCTAGGTGTCTGCATTTGGTTTATGTTTGAGATCATCAAGTAGCCTTCTGGCTTACCGACCTGAACATGCACTGCTAGTGCACAAGGCAACAATTAAGACAATGGGAGAAAAAATCCTACAAAGATCGCTTTTTTTTTTTTTTCTTTTTACTGAAATGAAATAAATAAAAAACGACTGTAATATAAAAGAAATTCACCAATACTTGTGATGAGGATCACAAGTGTTCCACAGCTCCTCACTTGCACTAAGGCACCATCCCCGGCAACGACGCCATTTGATTCGTGCCACAGTAGGGGTGCCAGAATCAACAATATTTATATCCTAAATTCCTTCTACTGTTGTAGTCAAGCTACTGCAGTATAGCGGCTCTAGGGTCGAACTCAGGGGTGGGTTTTCTTCGTACAAATGATTCGAAGTGATTCAAAAATGGTGAATTTGGTTTGATTTGCCAGAAACAGGGAGTCGATTGTGCAGATTAAAATTAAATGAAGAAAAATACAGCAGAACTCAAGTCTCAAGCCACCGGGTTGTGGTTTCAGTGGCAACCGACATGTGCTCGGGTCTTTATCCTCAAGGGGAGCATGACATATAGTCATTTCCCGAACCCTGATCTTTCATTTAGCTTTAAACCAGACTTAGAAGCTTTCCTTGGAAAGATGACATTTCATTAGGCATAAATGAAACCCTAACAAAGGAAAACACATCTCAAAAAACACTACCCCACGAGCAACTAATAGGAGACAACTAGACCGGGCCTCGTGATCTAGTATCCACCGAAAGTAGTCGACCAACAATTTCGCATGGCCAGCTCGGCAAAACCGCAAATTCGCTACAAAATGCAATCGCAAGAGTAATAGTAGGACCTTAATGCGTATCGGGTTAATTAGAATGATTAGGACACAAAAAGCACTCAAAACCTATAATAAATAGGGTTCAAAATAGCACTTTTTGGGCACTAATCACCCAACCATTAGGGGGTCGTATGAGGGTTTCCTTTCCAATAGGAGATCCATTATTCTCAAACATTGTAGTTAGAGATAGTAGAGTTCTGATTAGGGGGGACAGGAGTCTCACGACTAGGCCCTAGATATGAGGGATTTTGATGTGGTTCTCAAGATGGATTAGTTGTCTCACATAAAGCCACATTTAGATTGTTATAAAAAGGAAGTAAAAGTCTTATTAAACAGAAACAGGTAAAGTTTAGGGAATACGAGAGAGTTATCTTCCGTATGATCTCGCCATGGCAAGACAGGATGCCGTGGTGGTATATCAAGGTTATCTGGTTTATGTGGTGGAGACAAGGAAGAGGGGAATTTGTAGTGGATGAGAACTGTTGTTAGAGAGTCTATGTGGCCCCAGATACTTTTTATCACTTCCAGATAGAGAAGTGAGTTCATCATCGATTGAATCCCAAAGACCGAGCCCGCTCATTCCTCCTTATGTAATGGCTCCTCGCAGCCGGTGGTTGGCGCCTAGCGAAGAGTTGCTGAGTAAGGATTCATTCATCCGGCAGATCCCCATGGGGAGCCCAGCTCTCTCGCAGAAGACGGAGTTTACTGTCAGGTATGTATTTACACGAACAAAGTTACCATCCTAATCAAGATCACTCCCTTGGGGATTGATGAGTTATCACACTCAGGTCTCGAGTGTACTCAAGACACTGGAGGTCTGGGTATCATCACTGAGGGTGCGTGAGGTGATGTCTCAAGATCGCATTTCAGATAATACGCATGCATTCTGAGCTTTTAATATGCTACTAGTTTGAATGGAACGCCCTGACAAATATTATGAGATTGAGACACCGGGTATTCTAGCCGTATTTAGATAGGTTCATCATAATCTATCGGTTAGAGATCCCAGTGGTATCGTGGTCCAAAGGAACATTCAGAGCACTGAGTACTGTGTCATAGACCAAGAGAGTGGCAGCCTATATGCCAAGTCACAGTGCGCGCTGCTTGACAGGTGGCACCCTTGTGGCATGATCAATAAAGAGTGGATCCCTGCAAATAGAAGTTGTGGTAAGATGAAAATCACAAAGAACGTGTCAGAGGTTAAGAGCCTTGGTTTGTACTGGGTATTACAAGAAGTTTGTCATGTCAGATAGCATCACCAAATGCAAGCCGATGAAGGAAAGATTTGCCTGGGCATGATCGGGTGATATTTGCCAGTGATTTTATATTAATGTAGATTGACTTCAACTCCAGCCTAGCTTTGCCCAATGAAAGAGATGGCCTGTGGGTTTCATGTTGATGCTTCTGATAGCCCTACTGCGGTTTCTACGCTGCACGATGTGTGATCGCAAGATGCCTCTCTAAAGTGCAAACAAGAAGCATGAGAGATTTCTAATTCGCACACACGACACTTAGAGCTTGCAACAGTCGTGTTTGCCCTAAAGATATGGAGGCATTACTTATATGGTGTTCCGTGTGATCTTTACAAATCATAAGATTTCACTATTTCACCCGTGAAAGAGTTAAACCTAAGGCAAAGAAGATGGCTTCGAGTCATTAAGGACTAACAGATCTATTCAATCACCATCTAGGAAAAGCTGAATAACGAGCAGAGGCCTTGAGGCAGGCGGCCAGAGCTCTTTTGTCCTCGTATGAGATCAAAGTTATCTTCCACCAAGCAGGATATGCAGCTTTGGGTATATTAGAGGTCATAGATTCAGGAGCACAAGAAAGCAACACATTTCAGTGTTGGGACCTTCAGTGGATCACCAAGGTGGCGGTTGTAGGATCCACGTATGATTGCTTTCAAGCAAGAGATATAGAAAAGGGAAATAAAGTGTGAGTTTCAAACGAGATGACGGCATGATAGCAGAAAGGCATAAAGCAAAGTATGACGAAATAAGAGAGACATTATGGAAGGAAGACAGATTCATCTCTTATGCTATGCATTCAGTACTACTAAGATGTATAAGAATTTGAAAGATCATTACCAGGAATGGGATAAAGAAAGAGATAGCAGTGTTTTGCTCTCCATGCTTAACCCAATGTAGGAAGGCAAGGTAAAGCATCAGAGGCCCAGGGGAAGATACACTACTCTCATTCCAAAGATGGAAACGTGAGAAGATTACTATGATTTTGTGACAGTCTTCCACTGGACCAAAGATTGTTATCATGCTATATGGGTGATAGTTGACCGATTGACGGTCCGCTCATTTTCTCGTCAAGCATCGTTGAGGATTTAGAAAAGTTGGCCCAATTGTATATGGACGAGATTAGTGAGATTCTGTCAGGTCTCACTTCGATGAAGTTTCATATCGAGACCCCAAAACAAGATCCAGCTGCCCATTTTGTAGGCAGCTTTAGGTACTCAGCCATTTCAAAGATAACATTTCATCTCGCACGGATGGCAAAATGTGAGAGGAACTATCTCACGCAGAGGATATGCTGAGCCAGTGATGGAATTCATGGGAGCTGGATACTACTGGGTAATCGATGGAGTTCGCCTACAAACAACATCTATCGTCAAGAGTAAAGATGGCTCCAGCCTGAGGCTATATGGTAGAAGCTAGGACTCCAAAGGTGTTGGGATGAGGTTGGCAAGGAGAGGACTGTGCAGTTCAGTTAGCAGTCATCAGAAAGGAAAAGTTATCCGTGATAACTCAAAGACGAGCAAGAGATGGATAGTATAGAAGTTATGGGCAACAACTCGGTCGCAGACTCAGCTTAAGATAGGTGACCTGTGGCATTCCCCAAGATTTCCCTTGGAATGGTGTTTGAGAGAGATTGGGAGGCGAGGTGCCCATCCAGATTTATAGTACATCTTACAGATATCATGAGCAAGGTGGGACCGCAGCTTACAGTGCTGAAAGCACACCCCAGAGTTATTCTTGTAGATCCATGACACATCTGTATATGTCTGATGTTAAGGAAGCAGATCCAAATCCTTCACATACCTTGAGAGAACAACAAGGCAAAACAAAGTGGAGAACTCGAATTTATGAGGGAAACACTCAAACATGCATTGTAGATCATGAAGAAACAAGTGTTAAGGAGTAAGGCACTTTAGTTAAAGTCCTCATGGAGGAATCATGAGAGGGAGGTAACTACCTAGGGCCGAGGCCTCAAGATGTGTCGCCGATTCTTCAACTATTTTCCATTTGGTATTTTCCTTCTTTGAATATTTAGTTTGTTCATTTTGGAGACTTAAATGTTCAAATGAGGGAGGATTTGTAACGCCCTGTCCCGAGAGGGTACGGCGGTAATCAAGTAGGCGATATGTGCAGTACCAAGAGCCTTTAATTAGTTGAAAAGTACATAGCAGTATTTTTGAAAAGTTGTTTGAAGGATGAAATTGTAAAGTTTTCAAAGAATTGCAAGTAATCAGAAACTCGAAAAAAAAATTATTATTAGAAATTTTCAAAAATTGCAAAAAGGACATTAATAATAATAATAACTGTCATGAATGGTTCAGTGGAAGCCTAGAAAATTCTTCAGATCTCGACGACTAAACTAGAGATCACGCCGCTAAATTGCCTCACAGTGAATCTAGTGACCTAGGAAATGTTTCACAAATTTATGAGACAAGCATAATATTTTATTTATTTCAGGTGATACGTTAGTGACAGATTTCATTTAAAATCTCAAATGTCGAACGGTTGAGCTAAGTTCATTTTAAAATAAATTGAACTCGAAAAGAAATAAATTGTTTCAGGCATAAAACGTGGACCCGACTAGGGCACATGAGCCATATATTCAAATAATAATAATAATAAGAATGCAAGAACAAAAAATAAAAATAAAAAGTCAAAAAGTGAGATACATATGTCTGATGTGAGGACAAACAAAAAAGTGAGTAGAAAGAGAGAGAGAGAGGAGAAGAGAGGGGTAGAAAGAGAAACCTCTCTTAAGATCTACGTAACTCCATCTAGGTTTTTCATTTTGTTACAAAGTCGATCCACTCCAACGAGGGCTACGTGGGTACCAAAATCTTAACTGCCAGTCAAACTCAAGAGGTAGTAAATTCCACGGTAAGATTTCATCCTATCGGTTATTTAATGGCTCTGGGTTTTGCTTAAAGGGTCGGAGATCAGGAATTTTAGTCCAAAATTTTGATCGAAGTTTAGAATTTTAGAAATTTTTTTGACTATTTTGGACAATTCGCTGAATTTTGACTATTTTCGACAACCGTTGAATTTTCAGACCGTCAGATAACTGACAGATTTAACTGTTTTTCTGCGGGCCCCGACTATATCGAGGTTTGCTTCGATCCAAGGACCGATGTTTTCTGCGTTTATTTTCCCTCTAGGAGTCATGCTTTATCTCTGCCGAGCCTAGTATTCGTTTGGATGGATAGTTAGAGAACTGTAGAGAAACGCATTTCTCTGGGTTCACGTATGTCACTGTTCACGTGAAGCCTCCAACTTTGGATGGCCATAACTTTTTTGTCCGAACTCTGATTCGGGTGTTCTTAGACTCTACGGAAAGCCCCTTGAGTCTAAAATCTTGTCATATGCCTGTGAATGGCATTGGAGGCCCACATATTTTCTGAAAAATTTAAAGTTGCTTGGTTGTGATGACACGTGTGGTCTAATACATTGAATGTGTAGGGTAAAAGTGGAGACGGAAAAATTGTGAAGTCAGATCAGATTATTGTAAACTAAAGGTGGAGTGTCTAACTTTACTTTTCAATACTATTGTTTATAAATCGTTTACGATTTGTATTTTATGGTTTTACTTTATTAAACCGTATTTTAAAGCTTATGGTTTTGATTTGTTAAAACTATATTTATAAAGCAAAGAATATGTTTTATTAAGTTAAACGATACAAGTAAAAACTTATATTTATGGAAAGTACCTTAAGAAATCCCTAGTCTTAAGCAAGCATTATCAGTCAAAGGTATTCCGTATGTGCACGAGGAAGTTAAGACATGATTGCATTTCATTTTTATATTTATATGGTGGGAAAACTTAGCTCATGCATTATGGCATATTAGAGGAGGACCGTTGCACGTACTGGAGTATATAGGGTTAGCGCGCTAGCTTATTATGTGGTGATTGAGCATTCAACCATATTTATCGGAATAGGTGATGTGGACACGAGGTTGTTCCACCGGCACGGTAGAGACACAAGTTTCTCGTGTTTACTAGGGTAAAGCAAGCAAGAAATGCCTCCAGTGGTTGATCATTATATTTATAAGCATTTTACATACAGCTTAAACTCGACCACTGATAAGCAAGCAAGCATTTTTATGAAAAGTTTAGAAACTACAAGAAGGCAAGGCTTTTCTCAAAGTAAGCCTTTAGAAAAGATCATTTTTACGCTGAGACATTTTCAAAGAAAAGCAAGCATTTTATAAAGCACACCACCTGGTTTTTAGCTCATTTTTTTTCCGTTTAAAAATTATCTTCCGTACAGTACGGCTGACTGGACATATCAGTAGTCCTCCCGATTTCTGAAAATATATGTGGTTTATTTATCACTTTACATTTGTAGAAGAAAATGTAAATTGAACTTTTTTTAAATACTTTGAACTTGTATAGTTGTATATGTATGTACATAGTTTTGTTTTATGAAATGTGATATTTTATACCCTTTTGGAAGAAGTGTTGTCAGGTCAGCCATATTTTAGAAGTGTAAATTGTATTTACGGTGTTTGGGACATGTCCTATATGCAGTCAAGTATGTTGCCGAAAAATTTATAAAATCATAAGTGTAGAAAAGAAAATCTTATATGCTTTCAAGAAGTGTTATCGCTAAATTGCTGTGATTCTCAATCGCTGAAGAGTATCACTGGAGTTTTCAGGGTTGTTTCGCACATCGCCGCTAGTAGGGTAAAGTCTTAATAGATGATATTTTTCTGGTTTTATTCTTTTTCTTGTTCTCATGTGTACTAACAAATTATCTCGAAAAGTTCCCATTCTAATTAAGGTTCACAATTATAACTGATCCAAAATAATAATCTTTGGACGTTTAGTTCTTGTTTCGAAAACTATTCTTAAGGACAATTTTGGGAAAAACATAGATAACACTATTTTCATATATCAATATTGTTCTATTATCTAAATTGAATGTTTTCTGTGTTTTTTATGTAAAAAAAACCTAAACGTGGTTTGGTAAGCTCAGTAAGTTAAGAATGGAATCTGATATCTTTAATGTTTTGTAGATTCCAGGACCTCCATCCAGTCTACATTAACGGTTGATTTCCATTTGTCGCTAAGTTTCCTTCGATTCGATTTGTAATCTTCATCCAAATGCATCCGACATCTTTCTTTAAAACCACTTTAGAAACTCAATTGATCTGACTTAAAACATTGCATCATACCCCATGAACCTACCTACCAAATTCAATCACTGACACTGACACAAATGAGTACATGCAACATACATGTAATATGCAGATGAATGTGAAGCCTCATGACCATAGGCTCAGATCCTCTCACAAATAGTAGTTTTTGGATAACCGATGAAAAGGGCTAAAATCAAACTAAGTGTAAGAATAACCTCATTTTTTAAATACAAAAGAGATACGTAGCGTACTTTTTTTCGTACAAAATATTTACGTTGTGGATATAATTACAACATGGGAATGATACAAAAATATTTATAGGAATATTGTTATAACATGGTAACCCTATTCATTCTTAATAACTTATTCATATTCAAAAGTCAAGCGGAGTGAGATTTTTTAGAGAGGAGGGGTGATTTTTTAGTCATTCTTGACCTTAAGTCCCCCATTCCATCTTTTTCTTCCTCCGATCTCAGTTTTCTTTCCTAAATAAAAGTGATTTCTTCCATACCGATCCGGGGCTTTTACCTTGCTTTTGTGTTTTTGTCATCTCCAATTATTGCGACGTGTTTTGTCATCGATTTGTTGCAATGGGTAGTTAGCTTTTTCATAGGTTTTCGTGTTGGTAGTTTAGATGGTTAGCCTGATCAAAGTCATCATATCAAATCCTGCTCACAAGATATAGTCAGAGCTTTGAAATTTTAGGTATTCTAGGTGTTAGAATTTTAGGATGACAGAAATAAAATATAAGTAAAAAACAACGTGCAACTCTCATTTTTTTTTCCAAACATTAAAAATGCATATAAATAGGCTTACAATAGATAAATTAAAATTAAAATAAACAAACTAACTTTGACCCACTAATTTATCTCATTCACAACTAATTCTCCACATTTATCACATAGATAAAAACTCTCAAACAACCGTGGACTCACTCTCACAATTAAATAAATAAATTTAAAATAAAAACTTTCCTAACTAATAGGAACTATTGAAAGACAAACTTTGAATTATTCTTCAACTTTGAAAATTCTGATTTTCTGGGCCATTGATGGGCCAAGATCCCGAGGTATAAAGAGGAAGCAATTTCGAGGCAAAAAGGGGGGATTGGAGGCAGACTGAACACAAGGAGAGACGGATAGAGAGAGATTGGTGAAGAAGGATTCCGGGTGATCGCGAAGACGGCTTTTTCTGTATTTCTTTCCTTAATTCGTTTAATGTTGAAAATCTTTCAATCTGTAATAAAAATCACTATGAACTAACTTTTCTCTCTAGGGTTTTGTAAACCCTAACCGCATCATTATGGATTAATACTTTAATTTTGGTTTATTTAATATCAATATGAATTTCTATGGTTGCTTTACTCCTGAATTTAATCACATGCTATTATCAGCCAATCAGGGCATGCTAATGCTAGAGTCCGAGCATCGAGAGAAGATGACTGTAGGGACAAGGTAAAGCAATGCTTATCAATCGGGTGGAATGTAGATATCCCACATTCCAAGTGTAGCACTAGGGTTTTCACATTCATGCATCTCGGAGTCAAGGGGTCCAAGCAGAGATGCAATACACCCCACTAGTGAGATAGGCAGTTATATCTCGAAAGAGAATAGCTTGTAGGCACGATCAACCCGCTAACATAAATCATATGGAATATTAAATAAATTAAATATTTAGGTAAAATCCATTAGGTGTGGTAGGCGAAAGCAAAACCCTAGTTTTCTCATTACTACCTTAAATCAAATTTTTAATATTAGGCTTTCTCTAATTCAATTAATTTATTCATAATTCGCTATGAGACTGGATCCAAATATTGTCTAGGTCACTAAACGAGTACTTAGCACACTTCTCTTCGTGGGAACGACACTTGACTAGCCACTACACGACGTGAACTCGACGCGCATATCACAACAGATGGGTCCGCACTTTTACCAATTTTCACACACTTACTTTCAGCCTGTCAGTTATGCCTGAGATGATGTGGATAGTACTGGTTGTTTTCCCTTTGTGCTTGATATAGGTAGGTTCGGGGTGGTTCGACAATCACCTAATGCCTTGGGTTCGGCCCTTCACGCCTTAGTCCCAAGCTTTCATGGTAACTTGTTTGGGCTTCACTCATCCCATTCCAATTATAATAGATAGGACTTGGTTATGGATACGTATATAGGGTCTCCAACTACCATGTCAAGTCGCCGAAATAAGAAATGAAAACTCGCGCCCGTTGACTAGTCAATGGGCCGAAATGGGCTTTTATTTTCGAGGCCCACATTTTTATTTTCTTGCGGCCTTGGGTGGGCTGGCGAAATGGAAGGTCTGTCAAAGCTTGGTGAGAGCCTAGGGATGGCGAAGCCCGACAGCCCAAGGAGGGCGAGCCCAAGAATTAAAACCATTTTTAAAATTTTAACCCCTCTTTCTAGCTTAAAAATTTATCACACCAAATCACACTTTATTTGACTTATATATAATAAACTTTTAACAAAATATATATTATAACAGTTACATTACCTATCTGGAGGGCATGGACGAGCCTAAGGGTCCATCGGGCAAGCCAACCCAAATGAAGCTCTAATCCTCCAAAAACGGGTTTGAAGCGAGTGGTAGGCTTTGGAATTTTTGGAGACCCTATACGTATTCAATGAAGACTTCTTACACCCACAATTGAACTAATCGATTCTATATATAGAAATGTCGTCAAGTTGTGTGGTCATATTGAACCAATATATTTCTTAACTATAACTCTATAAGCCCATTAACATTCTCCCAGCCTTACAATATATATGGACTTAGTATGAGGAAATGCATACTCAATGCTCAAATTTCATTATTAAATGAAAGGAAAACTAACCAACTAGGCTAATCGATTGGATAGCCTTATGAATGAATAGATGAGATTTTTGCTTTGTTTTTTTTTTTTTTTCTTTCTTTTATCATATCTTGTATACGGCAGATGAGTATAAGTCAGGAGTGTTCGCAATCATATTATGTCGTCATACGCCAGAAGAGGATACGCCAGCAAGTAACAGCACTCCTGCTCCTACAGTAATGGAAATTAAAGATGTTGTTTTCTCTCCATGCATCTGACAAGGCACTAGGTTCGATGGTATGAATTCGGCTTTCTTTCAACATTATTGGCATATTTTAGGGCAAGATGTTTGTACAGCTTGTTTGTCTTTCATCTCAAATTGTGCAATCCCAGAAGAGATAAATGCAACTCATATCGTTCTCATCCCGAAGAAGAAGCAAATTGAAAATATGGGTGATCTTTGTCCTATCTCTTTATGTAACGTCATCTACTAAATAATAGCCAAAGCAATCGCAAACAGGCTTAAAAGAGTCTTACCGGTGGTGATCTCGCATAACCAGAGCGCTTTCATACCAGGTAGATCCATCATAGATAATTTATTGATTTCATATGAGATATTGCATTATTTGAATAGGAAATCCCAAGGAAAGCAAGGTTATGCTGCGTTGAAAGTGGACATGGCGAAAGCCTATGATCGAGTGGAGTGGGGTTTCCTAGAAAAAATCATGCTCAAAATGGGGTTCCATGCTAATTGGGTTCGTTTGATTATGAAATGCATTATGATAGTGAGGTTTCATTTATTGTATGACGGTAAGGAAATAGGCCCTATTCACCCTCAAAGGGGGCTTCGTTAAGGGGATCCTTTTTCTCCGTATTTATTTCTTATATGTGTTGAAGCCCTTAGTAACCTTTGTCTGAGCGAAGGGAGGGAAGGAACACCATGGACAAAAATGTTCCGAGAGTTCGGTTAATCTCTGTACATCTTGTTTTTGTAGGATGACTGCTTCCTATATTTCAGAGTAGATGAGGAGGAAGTTTGCACTGTCAAACAAATTTTACAAAAGTATGGTGGTGCATTAGGACAACAAATTAATTTCCTCAAATCTGCTATTTCTTTCAGCCGTAATGTGAGTGATTCAAGACAAAGGGCAATATGTTCTATGTTGGGGGTAAGTAGTACAAACAAACCACATGACACTTACCTAGGATACCCATCTATGGTGGGCAGAAGTAAGAAGAAAGCCATGGAGCATGTGAAGCAGAGTCTGGAATCGTTTACAAACTAGGTGTCAAGAAGCTATCAAGGCAGGAAAGGAAGTTCTATTGAAAACGGTGGCCTGGCTATGCCTAACTACAATAATGTCGGTATTTCTTTTGCCACTAGAGTGTGTGTCACAAATTGAAAATATGTTCAATTCTTTCTGGTGGAAGAACACGGGTAACGGAGGCAAAGGGATTAGCTGGATGAGATGGGAGAGACTATGTAAACCCAAATCAGTAGGCGGATTGGGGTTTAAAAAGTTACATGAGTTTAATCTTGCTTTGCTAAGTAAACATGGGTGGAAATTTTTAAGTGATCTTACGTCCTTGGTGTCTCAAGTCTATAGAGTTCGATACTTTTCCCAAGACTCATCTTTTTAAACTCCAAGTTAGGTGTGCTAACCTGCTACACATGGCGTAGTATTCATGCCACTAAGGATTTAATACGGAAGCATAGCAGATTTCGGGTGGGAGATGGCACCAATATTCTGGTTACTAAGGACCCTTGGCTTCCTATCAATGGGTCAAGCATGATTAGCTTGGTACCAGGGGAGTCACACAATGAAACAATAGTCCACCAACTTATGATCCTAAGGGAGATTCAATGGGATAAGAATTTGATTACTTGATGTTTTCTAATCCAGCGATAGAGAGATAATACTGGGTATCCCACTTAGTGCTCTGAAATATCAAAGATAGCTGGTACTGAATGCGGATCTAAAAGGCATATACATTGTAAAAAGTGGTTATCGATCGTTACAGGATACCGTAAATCAGATGATAGAACAATGCTATGGAAAAAACTTTGGAAGTTAAATATCCCGCCAAAAATAAAAAATTTTATGTGGCGTACTTTGATAGGAGTTCTCTCGACGACTGATTCACTTAGAACTTGCATGGTTAAGATTGAGACAACATGCCCTGTGTTATTGCGGTATATAACACAGGAATGCTGGAGGTTAACTCCCTTATTCCCTGCCTCGTAGGGATGATTCTGTCCTCTCTTGAATCTATCGGATATTTGAAATATGTTCCTTTGATATTTGCATGTCATGCTATTATGATTTGTTGGACCCTTTGGATAAATAGAATATTGTTTGGAAAATCATGCGTCACTGGTGCAAATACTCACTACTGCAAATAGACGTTTCACACAGTGGAATGAAGCTCAGAGGGTTAAGTTGCGGATTAATGATACAGTTTGTCATCTCCAATGACAACTAGCAATATGGGAAAGACCAGTGGATGGAATGCTTAAACTAAAAGTGGATGCTGCATTATTTTCAGCCAAGGGGTTAGTAGGAGTTGGTTGTGTACTGAGAGATTCTACTAGCAGTTTCATAGCAGCAAAAGCCACAATTGTAAATCTACAGGTGCAACCTCATGAGGCAGAAGCAGTGGGGGTTAGAGAAGCATTGTCCTGGATCAAACATGACAATAGATTAAATATCATTGTGGAGATGGATGCCAAATTAGTGTATGATGCACTGTGTACGTCCCCTACATCCAACTCACCTTTGGTATGACAATTGAAGACTGCAAGAGATGGCTGCAAGTTTAGGAAATGTTAAGATCTTTTAGTGAGGAGATCTGCAAACTCAGCGGCTCATGTTGTATAGAGCCTCACGTTCCATGTCAGGTCCTTATCTGGAATTCATTGTTCAGATTTTTGTTTCAAGATTATTTGCTGATCGTTATTAATACAAGCCACTTTTATAAAAAATAAAAAAAAACAAATTATCAGAAAAGTACTTTCCATTCCTGATTTACAATTACAGGCTCTTGAAGATTGGATAAGATTCCTCCATATTTTTTCCATTTTGGGGCATTGTGGGACTAGTCAAAGATTTTGGGAATTGTTGAAGATGAAGAAAATGGAAATCAAGGGCCTGTTTGGTTCATGTTTTTTAAAAACTGTTATTGAGAACAGTTTTTGAAATACAAAAAAAACTTTGAAAATTGTTCTTGTTCCCTGAATTTAGTGTTTTCTATGTTCTTCAAAATAAAAAAAAGCTAGGAACCAAACGTGTTCTTCTTGTTCTGCTTGTTCTCCTTGTTTTTAAAAATAGAAAACAATTTTCAACAGCATAACAATAGCCCCAAGTATCCAATTTTTAGATAAGAGAATTGTAGATGTAGAAAATAAGAAAATAGATGTAGAAAGAGGATCAGCAGCCTTTACTATTTTTCAATGTCTACCACAATTAAAGCAGCACCCTTCTTGAAAATTTCAAATTTTCTTTCTAAGAATTGGAAACATAGGTTTATGAAGAATGGTAAAGCCAGAGATATTCATGGAAGTTGTTCTATCATTTCATAGACTAGCAAAGTTGATTCTTGGTTGAAGCATAATCTGTCAAAATTTTAAGCATTTTTTGCAACAACAAAAACAATATTTCCTTGATGAACTCAATTCACTCCTTGCTATTGGGTTGGGCAATTCCTCAGTCAGCTTATTGAGCTTCATTTCAACAGTTCTGAACATCCAAATTCCACCCCTTTACCTCTCAGAAAAGGAAAATGTTGGCTCAGAGAGCTGTGCCAGAGTATACATTCATACTAGGAAATTATCTGCAATTTTAGGCTTGAGCAAGAGAAGAGAAGTACATGCAGAGAGATACATGCCTCATGAACTTGCGTCGCTTGTGTTTTTGTTCTCAGAGAAACCGAGCAATTCTATGCTCGGTCCTGAAGGTGCGCAGTAAGGAATTCTTAGAGCCATCTTATCAAGAAATATAGAACCAATTCTGTACCTTCCTGGCCCTTCTTGTTTGAATTCTTCATTGATTTGCAATCATTTGATCACTAGAAATTGTATACATGAATAAGCCTGCAGTAAGTTGGAGGGCTAAGCTAGATGGGTTATCCTTTTCCACCTTGAACCCAAATGATGCTAGAAACCTAGAACTTCCCTTTAGGGAGGAAGAAGTTTTTACTGCGCTGAACGATATGGAGGGAGACAAGGCCACGGGGCCTAACGGCTTTACTCTCGCCTTCTGGCAAGACTCCTAGCGCTTTCTTGTCAAAGCAAGAGATTATGGAGCTTTTCCATGACTCTCAGGTTTGAGACTCACTGTGTGAGTCCCACTTACCACTTTCTTGGTCTTGATCCCCAAGAAGGGAGAAGCGAAGGATATGAAGGACTTTAAGCCTATAAGCTTGTTGGGCAGCCTCTATAAGCTACTTGCTAAGGTGTTGGCCAATCGCTTAGTGCGGTTGAGGTACTAAGCACTCGATGCCCAAAATGCCTTTGTGAAGGGTCAACAGATTTTAAACGCTTCGCTAATAGCGAACGGGATCATTGATTTATGGCAGAAAAAAAGGAGAAGGGTGTGGCCTGTAAGTTAGATATCGAAAAAGCTTTCGACAGCATAAATTGGTAGTTCCTTATGAAGGTCATGCAGGGCATGGGGTTTGGTTCCAAATGGAGGAGGTGGATTTGGTGGTGTATTTCTACTGCAAAATTTTCAGTTTTGGTGAACGGGGTGCCTGCTAGGTTCTTCTTAAGTTCTAGAGGTCTTAGACAGGATCCTCTCCCCTTACCTCTTCATTTCAATGAGGTTTTGAGTATTCTAATAAGGGTCAGGTCAGTTCATTTGATGTACACTTACCGTAGAGAGGTCTATTTGTAGCATCTCTCATCTCCTATCTCGCATATGACACGTTAGTTTTGTGTGTGTTTCTAAAGATCAACGTATTTACCCTTATACGGGTGTTGTTTTGGTTTGAACTCCTCTTGGCCTAAAATTAATTTGATAAAAGTAGAGGATTTGCTAAGTACTGTGAGATGTGGATAATTTGATTCTCCCCCCGCCACTTGTCATTGGCCGTCAGACTGGCAAACTTCCTCCACTCTATCTAGCCTACCCTTAGGGGCTCCCCACAAATTAGTAGCTGCCTGGGATGCTATCGAGGAAAGAATGCGGAAAAAGTCACTCTTGGAAAAGAAATTGATCTCCAAAAGGCGGTAGACTAACTTTGATCAAGAGCACCCTGCTAGCCTCCTTATCTACCGCCATCCTTGGTTAGAATGCCAATTCTTTAGCAAAGCGGTTGGAAAATTGGGTAGAGGAACTTTTCGGGGAGGTGGAGCACTTAAGAAGAAACCCCACCTGGTCAATTGGGATGTGATTAGTTCTAACAAAGGCCAAAGAGGCTCATAAGGATTTTAATGCCTTTTGAACAAAGTTTTGTTAGGCAAATGGATTTGGAGATTTGCCTCTGAAGAGGACTGCATCTCGAAATCCTTGATTTACTCTAAATTTGGTAAAGATGATCTTGGTTGGTGGGTCAATACTCCTCGGGGACCTTTTGGTGTGGGTTTGTGGAAGGAAATCCTCAAAGAAGCCTCTTGGGTGAAAGATAACTGGAAATTCAGGGTTGGAAATGGCACTAGGGTTAGATTCTGGACGGATTTTTGGTGTGGGCCTTCAACCCTCAGCCATTCCTTCCCCTCCCTTTGAGGATAGTTGCTTAATAACCATCACTATGGCCGAGGCTTGGAACCATTACAACGGCGGCCGGAATCGTAATCGCGTCGAGCCAATGATTGGGAGATAGATTTGGTGGTGAACCTTCTTCATGTCCTTCAAAAGGAAAGGGTTTCCACTGCGCTGGATAGAGTTATCTGGAAAGGGGCAGTGGATGCAACCTTCACAATTTGCAATGCCTATAACCTATTGGTCTCGAGTTCTGTCTCAAGGTTCCCCGTTAAGCCGATTTGGATGGCCTATGTCCCTTCTAAAGTTTCTTTTTTCACTTGGGAAGCGGCTTGGGGTAAGGTCCTAGCCCTGGACAAACTCCAAAGAAGAGGCTAGCATCTTCCCAATAGATGCTTCTTGTGTGGTAGCGCTGAGGAAACAATTCATCACATCCTGCTCCACTGCTGTTGTTCGGTCCTCCATAGATATTATCCCTCTCCCTTTGCTCTGTTTCCCTCGGGTTTTCCCTAAGGATGTCAAGGACATGCTTCTTAGTTGGAAGGGCTCATATGTGGGGAAAAAAGGAGGATGACCTGGAATTCAGTTTTTCTACATCTTTTGGACTGTTTGGAAAGAAAGAAACTGCATAGCCTTTAGGAATGGGACATTAGCTGCTCAGAGGCTAAAGCATTCTTTTGTTTTCAATTTGTGGTTCTGGAACAGTATGTACCTAGGCGAAGTGACCACTTCTCTTTAGATTTCTCGAGTGGTTCGCTTCTTCTCGAAAATTAGTTGTTTTTTGTGGGAGAATTCTTTTTGCTTAGCTTGTCTCTGCGCATTCTCTTGTTTCTCTCTAGCCGTTATTAGGTGGGTGGTATATGTTCCTTTTCTCCTCTCCTTCGTTTTCTTTCCTTTGTATATTCCTCGTATACTCAAGTGGTCACCCTTGTCTTTATACTACTCACCCATTTATCAAAAAAAAAATTTTGAAATATGATATTTTAAGTTAATGGATGCCTACAATTGGTCTTTGTATTTTTGTGTTGGTTATATATTGCTTCATATTCCAATTTTTCTCAAGTTAAATGGTAATATATTGAAAGTGCATTTCTAAATCAGTACTAACATGCATACTGTGCGATAAAATAAAGAAAAAAAGGAAAGAATACAGAACAAGTTTTACAAGTTGACGGCCATGATAGTCGTCCACTTGTACTCTCTCTCTTTCCCTCCTTTTTTTGTTATGTATTGTTTTTTTGTATCAGATACTTCTTAATGAAGCTATAGTGCAAAAGAATAAGGCCACCATGATAATACCTAACTTACTGTACATCACTAGAGAGATTAAAATGTATCACAATATTTAATTAGCGAAATAAATGAGTCAAGTCATAATATGTGACTATCCTATTTGCAACTGAGCCTTGCTGATTTCCAAATACAGTAGATCTTGGCGGGAGATTCGTATGATAGTTCCTTTCAAGGAAGATCAATATAAAGAAATTAAAGAGATATTCATAGTGTTGAAGGCATGATATTTTATTAACTATCCGCACAAGCTCGAAATCTTGGTGATAAGAGGTAATTTAACACATAAGATAGTTTATTTGAAGGAATAAAAAGAACAAAGAGTAATTAATGAAATTAATTGAAATAAATAGGACAGTTTCCAAGTGGAGAGAAAGATCTTCACTTATAAATTTGACCTAGAAATTCACATTTTAAGACCAAAATACTGTTTTGATGTCTAGAAGAATGTAATGGACCAATAGCACTAATTTGATTGTATATAGAGAAATGTAGTTACCCTATTTCGGTGCTCTTGGATGTACTGTTCAGCAGTTTTTAAATTGAAAGCCTTATTTTGTTTGCCTCTCAAATTCCTCTCCTCCAATTGTTGTCTCCTCCACTCTTCATTGCTTTTTCTTTTCCTCAAAATTACCTCAGGAGGTATGTGAGGGTTTGTCTCCTTCATTCATATGATTTCTAAGCTCCTTCAATTAGGAAGAAACAAAATTAACACTTCCCTGTTTTAAAAGAAAAAAAGAAAGAGATTAAATAGTGAACTATGTAGTTTCCTGCAGTATGTGATAAATTAGCAAAAGCAAGCAAACTCTTTAAAAAACTACTAGGTGGATAATTCTAACAACCACAGTCCAATATGTTATCAAAACCCATAACCGAGCAATGCAAGCCAGCAGAAGACAAGCGAAGTTTCCATATGTTTTAAGTTTCACCAACAATCAATGCTACTATCTAGGCTTTGGTTACAAAGATCTTGTTATTTGCATCCAGCTGCATCCCACAGCAGGGAATTCCAATTCACATTCTTGTTCCTCCGATACATAGCTATATATTATCTGCTGTACGATACATAAGTATGAAAAGATATTTTACATTCAGTTATTTCCTTTCTTACCTACTTTGCATTTTCTTTTTCTAGGACAAGTTTTTCCCTTTTTATGTTGCCCATCCCTATGCTTACAGGCTTCCTTTTAGATAAGATAACACTTATTCTTCCATGGTAACACTGGTACATATCAATTGAACACAAATATTTTCACATGTACAATTACAAAATGTAGTGTTTCCAAAATGCTACCTTAAGTTGTATTCCAAAACGAAACCTAGAATTCGAAGCTTCCAGCCAAAGGACTGTACAGCTTAAAAGCATTCAAAGAGAAAATCTAGCCCCATGTTTTAATCTAAGAAAAAGAGCAAAAGAAAAACAAAATTTTCATTCTTATGTCATCCATCTCTTATTCTTGCTTCCAACAAAAGGTTATACATAATAATTAATTTAAAAAAATCAGGGTCAACTACGCCAAGCATTCAGTAATATCTTAAGTAAAATAGTGTTTTTCATTAAGTCTAACCTAGGTGGTGAACACTTTACAATTCTTATATTTTCTCAAAACAAACTCAAATTCCAAAGGCCGCGAAACTAGAAAAGGTACAGTCATAGCTAAAATCCGAACTTGAAATAGTTCCGCGTCGGTAAAATAGAAAGCCTAAATTTCAAAACTTCCAGTAATAGCTTTCCCTAGTTATAAAGCGTTCAGAGAGAATTACAGCACCCTGCTTGGTTACCTAGAAAACGAAGAAAAATAAAAGAAAATCACGTTTTGATACCTATGATATCTCTCTTACTTTCTTCGCGGCCAAAAATCCAAATGAAATAATAAAAACTCACTTTTTTTTATTCGTATCAATATTTTCTCTCCAACCAACGATTGTATCTAACCTAAAAGAATTTTCTCAGCATACAAACGATTAACAATTGATTTAATCGGGAATGGAGATTGAGCAAGACGAACTCGTGAGACCGACCGAACGTGGCGTTTGGAGAAAAATGGAGTGCTCTGGGTAGTCATGCACATTCGAGCAGAAAACCCTAAAATGCGGAACACGTTGAGTTTAGCACCAGTCGGCTAATAATGGGCTCGGCCGAGGCCCACCCAAATTTTGTAGCATTGGGGCTGTTAGTGGGCTTATTTCTAACTGGATCAAATGTTGTAACTCGGATTATTTAGTTCATATGATCCAAAGCACCCCAAGCTGATAAACATCGGACTAAACCAAAGCATGCAAATAATTTCTTTGTTTGGAAAATGTTTCTAGCTTAAGAATACATCCACGTGAAATAAATGACAGTCACTTACATCCCCTCTTCTTTGCTACTGGGCAGTTCTTTCGATTAAAAGTCCGCGAGTCTCAGAGCATGAAATAACTTAAACGCCCCTCCACTAGAGTCATCATAAATTTTGTCAGTCCAAACAATTCTAGTTATACATAGACAAACTTTCTTATACTCAGACATGTGCTTCCTAATTCAATTTCTATTCTATCTTTCTACAAATTATACTGATTATAAAAACATTGTGGTGCACTTCTCTTTATTTCAAAAGAAGAGGTGACTTTGCTCATGGATTTACGACGCCTTAACAAGGCTTAAGATGGGTGGCAATTAATGCCTAGCCGACTCTTAACAGAGCCGTGAGATCGGATAGTAAATTGTAGCAAACATAGTCCCTTATTTTAAAATTGTATGAAATTTTGGTTGTTAGTAAGACCCTTTTTTCCGGGTAAACTTCTTTTTCAATAAAATTTTACACAAACAAAATAACCATATGTTTAAAGAAATGCTAATTTAATTAAACACATCCAAGAGAACGTTAATTAAGCCTCAAACGCTCCTAAAAATGATTAAATACAAACAAGATATGAGAGAAACAACAAACAAATCAAGTGCAATATAAGGAAATTGAGAGAAATGATTTATAACTCTTTTATAGTTATTCGACAAGTTGTCTATGTCCACTCTTCTCAAGCTTCCTACTGAAAGAGGGTTCTAAGAATTGCGGGCATTTCCTTTGGAAATTAACTAAAAAAAGGTGAAATGAGAGACCATGTGGCGCTTTATCATTAAGAAAACAACAAACCCAAATTCAGAAAACAAAAAGGACATTGTCAAACTAAGTTACAAGCTAATACAGGTTATTTGAGGTGTGAATGTCCTATAAATAACCCACATTCAAACAAAAATTTTCTTATATCTAGACCTTCCTATTAATTCTAATTCATTTTGCTAATTATTTCCATTGATTTTATCCTCACGACATCAACATCTCCTCCTTCCTTTGTAAAGCTTTTTCTTCCCTCGGGAAAACCACCTTTTCCGCTTGTTAAGAGCAAAGGGCCACAAGAAACTTATAATCTCCTTAAAATGTGGACCCACATTAGCAATTTCGTGGACAAGATCTTCTATACACATGATGCCATGCTTCCCCAACGCCTGCCAAAACAGAAGAATTAAGCTGAGGACTCAAGAACTTAGGCCTCAAAATAATCCCGCCCAACAAGGTCAAAGAAATCAGCAAAATATTGCATACCCCTGCTCAATTTGCGTTGTCTCGCCGAGGAACTTTCGCCCTTCACCTTTGATAACCCTTTCTTGTAAATCGCCTCTCTACATTTCGAGATTAGATATCTTCAAAGAATGAACAAAATCTCAATGAGAACCACCATGTGATCCTCTTACAGCTATTATTCTATTATTATCAATTAGCACAGCACTAGTAGTTGTTCTAATTTTTTTGTAATTGTTGTCTTGACTAAACAAAATACTTGACCCACCCACATTCTAGAGATTATGGTATCGTTGGAAGATGAGCCAAAAACCTGTCAAAAGCCAATGGTCATTAGACCCATCAAAAACCCACTTGTACAATGCAGTATATAATTTTCAATCGTTAATCGAGTGAGCTGGGCGCGGACCTTGAAAAAGATTATGATCATGTAACTCGAAATTTTCATTTTTTTTTCCCCTTTAGTACTGAATTGGTGTTTGGTCAAAAACAGTTTTGGTGGATATCTCACTCTATGTTAAAGGAATTTAGGTGCAATTGTTGAATATGGGTACAAATTCCTCAGCTTTTCAAAATTTTTAATATAGCTAACTTGGCTAAAAATGATGACACATATAGGCACTTAGATACACTTAATACCAATTATCCCTAGCGGTAGTTAAAGTTACTTATTGCTATATTTAAATTTCAAATAATTATTGTATAAATTCTAATACAATTAATGTGCTAGTTTCTAGTGCTAATACAGTGGCATGTTAGTGCACAAGTTAACATCACAAATAACAAATAATTTTTTATTAATTTATAGTTTAAATCTAAATAATTTATTTTCAAAATTTTACATCTCAACTCATGGAGTTCAATTTTATTATTGTAAAAATGATAAAAGAAAAAATGGACCTCAAGTGCCTTTTAGCATAATACTTTAAAAATTATAATATTAAATTGGAAAAAGATTATATGAGATTAATTGATCACAAGTAAACACAAATTCCTCCCCGAACTCAAACATGATCATAAACTAGTTTCCAATGAACTAGGCCTTTTATCCAAAAAGAAACCATGAGAAACCAATATTAAAAATTCCTTTTTTTATAAGTGAAAATTTCCATTTTTCTTATCTCTTATATGTACATAATTTCACAAAAATCAGCTTATCCATACACACACACACACACACACACGAAGATCAACATTTATATGCAAAAGGAGAAAACAATTGAAGAGCAATCCCATGTTAAACAAGAATTATTGATAGGCATCCCACCCCTAAACTCATGCAGCATAACCAATATAGCATCATGGCACATGAATGCTGGGAGTGAACATGCATATATGATAGTATCTCACTAAGAGACATTCGCTTTATCTAGCATGTGTATCCTTCGACACATAGCTCAAAAAATGCTAGACACAGGGCATTGCCTTTCTATATACCCATTTGTTTTAGTCATAGAGGTTCATGTCGATTTGTTGATGGGCCAAGGGTATGCTTCATGTCTTGCTTAAGGTGGATTACTAAGAGAGGATTATTGAACTCCCATCACTTGTTGACAATACTCTCCATTTGTAATGCATTTCATGTAAAGTGTTTTTGGTTTGAAGCAAAGCCAGTGCTGAAGTAACAACTTGGAGAAAATGAAACAATCCATGCTAGTGAGGTTCCCAAGGTCGAGGATTAAAGATTTTGTTAGGTTATAGGTCAGAGAAAGTTGCCTTCCATCCCCGATGGGATGCTCCTATCAAATCTTCTACATCCGTGATGTTGTGGAGGTTCCTTAAAAGGTCGTGGGCTTCAGACATCAAGATTTGTACACAAATTGCAAAATAACACTTTTGGAGCTCCTTGTCTACCTTGCCTATCTACATGTTCCCAATTTGTCATTCCGGGTTGTTTTTCATAGGCACAAGAACTGCTTATAATGATCGCCCGAAAGGGGCGACCAAGGTTGTTACAACTAACATTCAAGAAGATTCAAATATACCTCATGTCGGGGTGATTCTTTAAAGAAGAAATGTAACTCAATTGGTCGAATTTTGATGCATGGAAGGTATGGAGGCATAGTAGTACTAAAGATCCCTTTTTCTGATAGGTACAAGTATAATGATTTAAAAGTATACATGATGGAGTAGACTTTTGGTAAGAGATGTAAGGTGCTTTTAGAAGTTGGATAATTCCTAGGTAAATTTGGTGAGGACACAAGAAAGTGGTGCTCTAGCGAAAAAGAGGGAAAGATATCTGGAGTAGGTTCATGGAAAGCAATAAAAATAGATGGATATAATTTCAAGCTAGGACCAATATCAGTGGTTGATGATAGAAAAATGTGATTTAAGAAAAGGCTTTCGAAGCCTGGGGAAAATCCGGTCCCCAAGATGAACTGGCTTTGCTTTGAGTCACCACTTACTTTTTATTTTTATTTATTTAGGGAAAATCAAGTAAGAAATAAAACTCTAATGACTCCAATCAGAAGAATGTTCACAAACATGAGTCTCGGGGTTCTTCGAGGAACGTTACCTATCGTGAAGGCAGATTCTCATGACGAGCACCCTCTAAGCCCTGACATGAAATAAAAGATCCAACCACCTAGGTTAGATGACGACATGAATACATAAACCTAGGTGGAATCCATCATACATTTAATCTCAACAAAATATAACCAAAGGCATATACCTAAGGTCCCTAGGCCATCCAGATAAGAAGGCGCTAATACACAACAAGCATGTATGGCAAACAAGCCCCAAGTATTCACATAAATTCCATTATCCAACATCAAAGCACATACCTATGGTCCCTAGCCATGCGCTGCAGGGGAAGGTTAGTCACATAGTTCAACCATACAACAATCTCTCAAAATTAAATATCAAAAGTGAGGGATGCCAGGAGCAACCATAAATTGCATCTCGCACCACTCACACGCTACACACCACCCGTGGAAATAAAACATGCCAATTCATCCCAAAAAATCAGTCTCGACAAAACACTACCGACTACTGCTGGGCTTAACCAACCACCTTAACCCACATAGACCCCGACTCTGGCGGATCCAAAATAAACCAACATAACCTAAACTAAACCTCATTTCGCATCTAAACATAGCCCTACACCTGATCCAAGTGAATGGGCTTGAATCACAAAAGTCATGGGCTCCACTAACCGAAATCGCACGGCACTCTCGAAAAAACCCAATGAACTAGCTAATCCGGGCCTCAATCGGGTCGAGCCAGTTGAGAACAAATCTCAAAATTTGGCCTGAACATTCCTCACGACAAGGAACCCAACAAAGCAACAATGTACGATTCCAGTCCGATGAGGGAGAACTAACTCCAAACAAGGCAAAGTGCCCAACTCGCTATCCTTGGAAAAACCTAATGAACTCCGGTTGGATTCACCTCCAACCGGTTGAGCCGGTTGAGAAAAATATCTTAAAATTTGTCATAACATTCCTCACATAGTAAGGAACCTAACAAAAGCAACAATGGACGATTCCGAGTCCAGATGGGTGAGAACTTACCCAAACAAAGCAAAGTGCCCTAACTGCTACCCCTAAAAAAAAACCGTCGGTTGAGAACAAATCTCAAAATTTGTTAGAACATTCCTCACAGAGTAAGGAATCCAACAAAAGCAACGGTGTACGATTGCGTCTCCGAATGAGCGAGAACCGACCCAAACAAGGCAAAGTGCCCTAATCAAGATCCCTAAAAAACCTCAGTGAATCTGCTTCGATTCGCTCCAAACCGGTCGAGCCACGAGAAAAAAATCTAAATTTACTGCAAGATTCTCTCTACAAAGTAAGGAACCTAACAAAAGCAACAAAGGTAATGATTCGAGTCCGTGATGGGTGAGAACTTACCCAAACAAGGCAAAGTGTCCTAACTGCTATCCCTAAAAAAATTGTCGGTTGAGAACAAATCTCAAAATTTGTCCGAACATTCCTCACAGAGTAAGGAATCCAACAAAAGCAACATTGTACAATTCCAACTCCAGATGAGCGAGAACTGACCCAAACAAGGCAAAGTTCCCTAACTGCTATCCCTGAAAAAAACCTAATGAACTGGCTGATCCAGTTCTCCAACCAGTTGAGCCGATTGAGAACAAATCTCAAATTTTGTCAGAACATTCCTCACATAATAAGGAACCCAACAAAAGCAACGGTGTACAATTTCGACTCCGGATGAACGAGAATTGACCCAAACAAGGCAAAGTGCAAAAACTGATATCCCTGAAAAAAACCTAATGAATTGGTTGATCCAGTTCTCCAACCGATTAAGTCAGTTGAGAACAAATCTCAAAATTTGTCAGAACATTCCTCAGAGTAAGGAACCCAACAGTATGAACGTGTGTACAATTCGACCGATGAGTAAGAACTGACCCAAACAATGCCAAGTGCTCTAAAACGAGGCTGCAAACATCAGAGGCAAAGACAAGCGCTATCTAAAAGAAACGAGAGATGCGTACAACGTTCATACCTGTAGGATACTCAGCTACTCCCTTTGTCTTATTTCTTTTCTGCCGCCAAAACCAGGTATCACCTCCTTCAAAACTTTAGGAACGCCTTCAAATGAGAGGACCACTAAACCCGAATGCAGAGACCTCCCCTCCTTTTCTTTTTTCTTCTTCTTTCACGGCTTCTTTCTTGTATTTCTCCCTTTCCTCTGAGCCCACTCCATTGCACAATCTTAAGTCCACCTAACTGCTTCTCGACTTCCCCAGCTCCATAAACACTCTTCTATTCACGAGCTTAGCAGCTGGTCACATTAACTCATTTGCTTAACCACCAAGAATCCAAAATGGACTCAAGGTGGGTTGCAAGCAACCCATAAGATGGCCCAAAACTAGACCCAAACCGTGCCTAGGACTGGTCTGGAGATTATGGGCCAAACCAAGTAGGATTCAAGCTCCAAAATCACCAAAATCGCTCTATACAACCGACCGACGAATCGATCGTATCAGTTCCCAAATCGTCGATCCGTTGGAGAAAAAAAATCTAAAATTTTAACAAAATATTCCCTAAAGAATAAGGAGTCCAACAAAAAAACGGTGTGTGATTCCGACTCCGGATCAAGGAGATATTACTAGAACAAGCCCAAGTGCTCCATATTCAAACCTACACCCAACTAACCGACTGAACCGGTTCCCAACCAATCGAGCCGGTTGAGAAAAAATCTGAAATTTTGATAGCATGTTCCTTGAAGAAAAAGGAGTCCATGAAAAAAAACGGTGCACGATTCCGACTCCGAATGAGGGAGATATTACCAAAACAAACTCGAGTGCTCAGTAGTCGAACCTGCTCCTATGAACTCCAACTAAACTAAAATTTTGAGGAGGCCTCACTTCCTTCCTATAGCACAATATGGACAAAGGGAAAGGGCCATGAAGACACTCCAAAATGAACCATACACTCGCACCATCATGAACTATAGATGTACGTACACAAGGCTCAAAACCAATTAAGCTCCATAAGGGCCAAAGCCATGACATATAACCTGACCGGGTACAAGTGGACACCCCCGAGATCAATGCAAGTGTCGAGGACAAAATCGAGGGTCTACAACTCTTTTCCATTTTTATTCTCCATTCCGCAGTCTAATAATGTCCGACGAATGTCTCTGAGGAGGTGAATGCAATTAGATATTAGAACCCTTGTTCCTTAAGCAATTTGTATTATTAGTAGGCGGAGTGTGCAACCATTTCTTCAACAAACCTAAGGATGGGAAGTCCTAAGTAAACTCTTTCTTTGGCTCTTTGAAAAAGGTTTTACAAAGTGTTCCTCTATCAATGAAAGAAATACGGAGCTTGAGGCCTCCCCTAAAAGTGGATTTTTTGCTTGGTCAAGGGTGAGGGCAAAAATTTTATGAAGGCTGAATTTAAAATAAGTGTATAACCTCAAGCTACCAGGTGTTGCTTGTGTAAGAGCAATAGGAAATTGGTCAACTATTCTGTTAGAGAATTAGCCCAAGAAATCAGAGATTATTTTTCCATCATATATTTTCCTTTTCCCTTTTTTATAGTAAAAATGATTTCTGTACCTAGAATCTGGGTAAATTTTACAGACCCTAGCAATCAGATTGCTTATTTTAAGGGATTCTTTTGCGATAGGTAGCTTAATTCAAGGGATTTTGTCAACCCTTCTATTTTTGTGTGTATATATGGCAAATCAGAATATCAAGAGAAATACAGGATATTATTTTTCTCATCATATACTTTGTGGCCTCAAGGGAAGTTTATTTTTGGTGTCTCCTGGTGTTGTGAAGATCAGAATATGGTTAGAGTGTATTAGGGTCGCACAAGAGTTCTTTGAGAAAGAAAGAAGAAAGGGTGGAAGAAAGAAAGGCCCGTACTATGAGTAGGTTGAGGCTTATTCAGTTACATAATTTAAGGCCTATAAGAGAAGTTCATGATGATTTAAAGGGAAGAAATGATTTTCGGTAACACTTTACTATGAGATTTTTATCTTCTTTTTTCCACCCATTTTGTATAATTTGTCAAGAGAAAGATGTTCTCAATCAAGTAACATTAGTTGGTCATCCTTAATGACAGCCTAGGTTGTTTATGCTCCATCAGGTAATAAGAACAAACACTCCATCAGGGAATAAGAACAAACACTTTAACCCATATCCCAGGGAACAGGTCAAGCTGCAGAACTTAGACGAATTAATCGCTACATCCAAGATATTCAGACACAATTAACAGGCTTTCCTAGAAAAACTTCAGGTTGTAGACAACAACCCACGGTGAGTGCCCCCCCAGTCATGCAAATCTTGCTGGCATCTAGTGTAAATGCGTGTACTGCTACTATCATAAATGAAAAGAAACGAAAAATAAAAGTTACAGGAAACTAATAACACAGCACATATGAAACATAAACAGCAACAATAGTAACAACAAGGACTTGTTTCTCCTACCCATATGCAATGTATGGCTCCACCTTTTGCAGCATTTCAAGAATTCCTTCATTAGCCTTTACCAAAACACCATCAAAGATTCTCTTCAATCTCAAAATGTAAGATCTTTTCTAGTCTTGGGATGGTTATCATTTTTTTCTGGAAAAATAAATTGGGAAGATCAAAATCTGAAGAGTCACAACAAAAAATATAGGGGTAATCCATCAAAATCACAATGCTAGTAACCAACCCCTGTATACGAATGTGACAAAAAGCAGTTTGGAGTCTAATGTTGCCAATGATGGTTTTCTCCTTTGCCCTATGCTCATTTGGATAAGGTCTCAATTCCTGGATTTAAAACAACAAATGATGTATCATATTAATTTGGGCGGAACACATTGTATTCTGCAGAGTGACATAAAATCACGGAAATAGAAACCTCCATTCCATATATTATGATAATCCACCATACAGGCCTGAGGTTGGGCCATCTCATAAAAAGTTCTGAAACGTTATCTAGGTCTCATCCTCATCCTCCACATATAAATGGAAATTGTTAGAAGAAAACTTGAACTTTTTTGTCGACATTTTTTAGAGGTTAATCAAAATAATATTTTTCTTACACGTACAAAGTAAAACATGCAACAAAAGAAGGGGGGAGAGGGGGGAATGTGGTCAAGAAATACAATTTGTTTCTTTTTTCATAGGTAATACAATTTGTTTCATTTTAACTTGTCTAAACATTCCACTGGGAAAAAACATTCTCAGAGGGGAAAGAATGCCTTCCGGCCTTCGCTTACATTCTCTTTCTTGAACAAGGTCCAACTAAAATTTACATCTCCTTATAAAGCTTAGAATTTGATTGCATTTCATCATGTATGTCTCTACAAGAGAAAGAGGACCTGTTATTACTTATAAAAAAAAGGGAGAGAGGACCTATTAGATAAAAAGTTTGAAGATATTTGAATTAAGACAATCTGGCCATTGAGAGTGACTTTTCTTAGAGCATCTCCAACAATGTATCTCTATTTTCAACTCCAAATTGACATCTTCTCTATATTTAGAGGTGATGGGACCCACATTTTAGAGACTTAACTCTAACAAGCAATTTCTATTTTCAACTCTAAATCACTATTCATTCCTCAAACATTCATTTATGAAAATTAAAATATTTTAAAAATATGATATATGAAATACTTTTATTTTTATTTAAATATAAATAAAAAATTATATTAAATAAATAAAATTATAATAAATAAAAATAGATTAAAAACCTAAAATGTTTTTTTTAAAAACCAATAAATTATATTACAAAGCATTATGTGATGTAATTTCTGTGTTTTTTTTCAATTTGAAGTTGTATTTCTATTTCTAAGAAATTATTGCATTAATTAATTAAAATATTAATATTTTATTATTCAACTCTAACCAACAATCATCATTTTCAATATAACTGAAAATAATAAAAATGTATTATATCATTGTCAAAAAATAATTTTAATAAAAAACTAAATTATTGTAAATTTATTTATTTTATGAAAAATTTATAAATTATTAAAAATAAATTAATACTAAAAAATGAAAATATTAAAATCATTTTACTAAATTGTATATGAAAAAAATAAATAATAAAAATAAATATATCTTGAAAAATAAAAATATGTTATAAAAATATTTTTAAAATAATGAAATAATAGAAAAATAAGTTTACTAAAATGCGACTCATCATCTCTATATTTAGACATGCTTAATAGCACTTCAAAAATCTCGATATATAGAGAGAGTAAAATAAAGACTATTGTAGATGCCTTAAGCTCCTATCATGGTGAAACTTCCTTTGAAATTTTTGCATAATAATAGCATATTAGTGTGTTATGCTTTTTATGATTGACATAAAAATTGAAATATAATTTAGTGGGAACGGGTGGCTACCCGGGGATATGGAAGAAAACCCTAGTGGAAATCCGTGGCAAAGTCATCAGAGAAAGGAGAAGACATATCATGTACACATATCAAGGCAAATGGGATTTAGGACGTATGGCCGAAAAGCTTTTCGATGGAAGCAAAAACTTTTATCATAGATCTAGTGGAGGTCGAAGGCCCGCCAGAGAGGCAAGGCCATCAAGGAGAAGACGACATCTCTCTTCTGGGTATGGCCTTGGCTCTCGCCAAACTTAGGCTCTTCTCGTGGAAGGAATCAAAGAGTTTCCGCTGAACCGAGGGAAGAGCAATGGGCTCGAACTCGAAGAAGAAGGTAGAAGGTACGATGGCAAAAAACACGAATCGAGCGCGGTCCTTTCGACCCGAAAGTTTTCACCCCAAAGGGAAAGTTCTTTTTCTGCTCCTGAGGGAGGCAAAAAGAAAGGTGGTGCGAAATGGCGAAAGACAGGGAGATGGGGGTAAGAACGAGGATAGAGCTTCAAAAGGGTAAAGTGGTCGAATAAGGGAAGAGAGAGGAAGACATGGGAAGGTGGGTAATAAATGCTAAAAGTCAAGTAGCCAATCGCTTGCCGAGGTTCTAAAATGCCTCGTCGCATCTCGTAGGAGCAAAAAGTTGAGATCGAAGAACAAGAAAGTGTCAAACTCCTCTCCCAGTTGGACCGATGCTTGGTGGGGAGTCTCAATCCTTTTCCTTTAGATCTAGAAGAGGCGAGGAAGGAGATGTGTAAGGGTTGTAGACTGACAGGTGATTTGGGGTTGTCCGATATGGGTGATGGGAAGGTCCTGTTGCAGTTTGCCACGAAGGGAGACGAGTTGAGGGTTCTCCAAGAAGGTTCAAGGAGCTTCAAAAGCTTTAAGGTCGAGCTTTGTCGTTGGAAACCGAACAATGGGAGTCGATTTAACCATGAAGAGCCGAAGGACTTGTGGGTAAGACTTGTGGGCCTCCCAATCCATCTATGGGAGCCAAAAATCTTGAAAAAATTGGGCAACGCCTACGAGGGTTTCCTTGCAGTCAACAAGAGCACTAAGGCTTTCTCATTTATTCATCAAGCTCGTGATCTGTTCGAAAGTGGAGGGAGGAAGATTTCCAAGGGTGCTAGAGATAAATATGGGAAGGAAGAGGGTAGAAATTCAGCTTTGGTGGGAAGTTCCTCCTGTGGAACTGCTGGAGATGGAGGTGCAGAGTTACAGTCTTGGTGAGAGGAGGGAAGAAGATGATGATCCACGCACTAAGGGGAGCGTGGGAGCAGGGATCATCTGGCCTTGAGAATTCTAATGTGAGGCGGTTGGGCTCGTCGGTCGGAAGCGGGCGCATCGGAGGAGATGATCAGACTTCTTTACTTTGGAGTCGGGTTATTGGGTTTGGATATCAGGAGCCTTTGGGTATGGCATACCCTATATGTGAGCTCGTTTTGGTTGGGTCCCCTTCAACTAGGGTTATTGGGCCCTTGGGTGTTGGTAAGAGCTTTGTCCAAACCCGCCAGCCTTGACCTGACCGACCCCGAGATAATCACTCCCAGCGTATGGAAGGCTGCGGCCTCGATGATTTCGATAAAGGCAGTCCGAGGCGCTGAGGCCTTTGGTCTCGGCCTTCTGAGGAGTCTTCAGAAATAAATCTTGACAAGTATGAGGGCCCCCCAACTCTTCTTCTTTCTTCTGTTTTGGGCCAGATTCCTCCGTCGGAGGAATATGTTTGCCCGACGGGGAATGTTAAGCTAGATTTCCCGCTACCTCTAGCCATAATTTCGACCCGATCAATCATGCGCCAGGTGTGGTGCTCATCGATAGACAAGTGAGGTATTAGGCCTTCTTGAAACAATCGAAACTCTAGAGAACTCTCGCTGATTAGATGCCAGAGCAAGAATCCTGAATTACAATGGGGCCTTCTTCTGTAAAACACAGAAACGTGGAGATGGTACCCTACAGAAAGGACGATTCTTGTCCGATTCTTTGGGACAAAAATAAGTTTGAAGGATTAAGATAGGTTCTTGGAAGCTATCTACGACTAGCATGGAAAAGGAAATCCTCAAATTCTTCCAAAGTTTACGGAGTGACAAGGGAAAGACTCTCATTAAGGAATCCTCGGAGAAAACCAGATCGGAAAGGGAATTAAAACGGCTGCAATTTTCCATTAACTACAAAAGGGGCAACAATTATGGAGAAAAGCACCCTGTGTAGGGGGGAAAAGAGAGGTTTATCAATGACTTTGAAAATTGTTAGTTGGAATGGTCGGGGTGTCAGCAAGTAGTTCCCAGAGGAAGATTATCGAGCCCTTTTGAGAAGTCGGAGGTTGGATCTTTTAGCTGCGAGGAGACAGATGTGTTCTATGTCTTAGGCGGTAAAGTGCAGGTTGGTATGTCTCTTGATTGGAAACTCTGAATGCCGAGGCTCTATTAAGAGAGTGCTAGTCGTTTGGGATAAAGTTTAGTCTTCTTTGGATAAGAGAAGTGGGCCCTCTCCTTTCGATTTCGTCGTTTCAAAAGCTACAGTGATCTCGGTTTATGCGGGTTTTCACTGGCGTTTACGATCCTCTTTCAATGGAGAGAGGAACCTTCTTTGGGATGAATTAGGAGCAATCAAAGGCTTATGGGAGGATCCTTGGTGCGTTGGGGGAGATTTTAATATCATCCGCTTTCATACGAGCAGTAATAGATGGGCGGGTTGAGATAAGTCCCATGAGAGAAGGTTTTCAGAGGTGATTGATGATCATGAGTTGGTCAATCTTCCCCTGTTGGGAGGTAATTTCACCTGGAGCGGTGGCTCACATAACCATTATCAGGCTCGCTTGGACAGATTTTTGATTTCCCAAGATTGGATGGATCATGTCGGCAAAGTGGAGCAATTGAAACTTCCTAAGGCCGCCGAGACCATTTATCCTCTTAGTCATGGGGGCTGAGAAGAAGGCCCTACCCTTCGCTTTTGAGAATATGTGGTGAAAGTGGAAGGCTTCCTAGAATTGATGAAGGATGGTGGGGGTGTACCTTGCAGAAGTCATGACTTCATCCTCTAAAAAAAATGAAAGAGGTAAAGCTTCTAATCATAGCTTGGAACAAAGATTGTTTGGGAGAATTTAGAGGCTAACGAAGTGGCACTCGCAGTTGAGGCTTAGGACCGTTTGGAAGAAACCGGGGACTTATGCATGGAGAGAGTGAGGCGAAGAGAGCGGATGCTTTAGAAATGCCCTTTGAGATTCCTTGAAAGGGTGCAGTGTTTCCATCTATCTCTCCACCTTTAGCACTAGTGTTACATCCATCAGTGAAATGATTTGTTAATAATCTCCAGCCGAGACAGCCACTTCCCTTTATTTCCTCCCCTTGAGTTATATTTTAACTTCCATTTTAACCAGATGCAGGATATCAAACCTAGGACCTCTCATGGTTATTTAAAGGCGCAGACGCAGGCGCAAAGCCTTTGGGGCCGCCCGAGTGGCGCTCTTGAGCGCAGGCTTTTATTAGGCGCACCACACCTAATACAAATAAAAATTGCCATCTAACTAAATATTGTCTATAATTTCATGAAATAATAAAATATAATAGTAAAGTATCAAACATTAATAGGCGTTTCTTCCATCCAGGATCTTTTAACTACTGAAACTCACTTTAACTTCAATCTCTTTGTCCATTTTTGTGTATCTTTACAACAAATCAACAATAAAATAACAATTATATTGAGAAAAAATGAAAAAATATACATAATATATTATATATTATAAATCTATAAATTATAAACATACTCCATGTTTGCCAAACAAATAAAACTGTTTTAAATTTTTGTTCAATTTGTTTCATAATTTTTCATAATTTATTTCTATTTTTCGATTAATTTCCAGATTTTTTTCTATTTTTTGTACATTGTTTTACGAATTTCGTATTTTTTTCTAAGTTTTTGAAAAAATTTTCCTCTTATTTTAAAATGTTTCTAAGAATGTTTCTCTACTTTTCTAAGAATTTTTTTTTCCACGGCAAAAATAGGAAAAATAGAAAAAAGAAATATAGCTTGTCGTTTCTTTTTAAAAAAACAAAAACACCTCAGCAATGTCGTTTGGGTGTTAATTTTTAAAACATTAACCCCCAGCGGCGTCGTTTTGAGATGTTGTTTAAAAAAATCAAACCAACCAACGGCGTCGTTTTGGGTTGGGAGTCTTCTTCTTCCACAGGCGGTCGACCCAGCCTTCTTGCTCTCGGCTCGCCTCTCCCAGAAGCCGCCGCAGCGGCGAGGAATTCTCATTTCGGCGGCCAAAATAGAAAAAAAAGAGAAGAAGAGCGGGGAGAAGGAGAGCGTCGTTTTGGAGTTGGAGTAGTCTTCTTGTTCCGACCAGTCGGCTTGACGCGGTGCGATCTCGACTTCTCCTTCTCCCACAGGCCTTGTGATCTTGGCGGCGGGAATTTTCCATTTCGTGACCAAAAAAGAAAAAAAAAGGAAGAGCGGAAGAAGGAGAGAAGGCGTGCACGGTGGTGACAAGGCCCAGGAGCACAGGACCACACGGACAAATTCCGGGCCTCACCCCTGCGCCTCCTGACGGGGGCGTTTTCCGCGAGAGGTGGTGGCGCTTGAGCTTTAGGCGCGCCTTAGGCGCGCCTTTCATAACTGTGGGACCTCTATGTCCCCACCTTAACCCTTTGTTGCATGAGTCATGCCTCGGAGATGCGCCTCCCTTATTTCTCCCGAGTTGCGGGATGACCTCGAGTTCAAATGGCAATTGTTTCAAACCACAACATTATAACATTTCAATATATCGATGATATTCATGGAAGAATCACATGCCATAATTCAAACTTCACTCTTGATATATTTCACCTCATTAACTCTGAACTCCACTCTAAATCTTGCTTAACATAGACAATCCATTTAATTGATGAAAAGGAAAGCAATGCAATTCCTATGCTCCAAAGTGGTGGCCTAAGATATTTGGTTATTGTAGCCTAATCTACCTCATTCCAGCCCTTTTTATGAAGAACAGTCCATAACCATGGTAGGGCTAGGTTTCTTGCAGCATATAATAAAACTTTGGTGCTAGATTCTTAATCTAATATCCCCATTATAATTCTCTGTTCTTTACTGCAGAATACAAGGCAATGTCGAACCTAGTAGAGAAAAGATCTCAGCACCAAATCATTTTCTCCCAGCCAGTGCAGTTCTCTCTTAAAGGAACAATCAATCACAAGCTAAACCTTAACTACCCCATAAATCCCTGTAGTCTGCACCAATCCCCCTATTTCAGCTGCAGCCAATCCAGTATGTTCATCCTGCTTCTCCCTTGGATCATTCTCATGAAGATTCTGACATGTCTGGTTCAGGCTGTCCTCCATTTTGTCCATCAGCCTTTGTACTCCTTACACATTAAAATACTAGGCTTGCCTTGTTCTCCTCAATGATCCTTATTGCCATGCCCATCCCAGCATCCCCACCCCAATGCCATCCCCTACCTTGAGTTCAAAGGACACTTCTTGAATACTTGCAAAACCTCTTATAGAAGTTTCAGTGTTCTGGAATGCACCAAGCCGTCGTTGTATATTCACATCTTACCTTCACGCTTGATTATGTTTGAAATATTCACCTCATACACCAATCAAATGATCAATGGATGACTGAATATGGTGTCTCTCTTTTCCATCCATATAACCTTGTAATCTCTAAATTTTTCACATCAATGGTTGATTTGTCATTCCTAAACTGGTGATACGTGGTTGAATAAACCTAAATGTTTCAGCTCTCATTTATATTTTACCCTTTTTCTCTTTTATTTTAATTTTTGTTGGCCGATATTTCACAGTTCTGTTTATTAAATTCAAAATTTAATAAATACTCTTTTTTTTTTTTTGATTAATAATCAAGTGTGAATTTAATAAATACTCATTTATAGCAATTTTCCTAGTGAAATGACAAAATGCTCCCATTTGTCTCTAAAGCCTATGCACTGCAATGTTTTAAAAGGCTAAAAAAGAGGCCTCGAGGTCTATTATCCAAATAACGTGAGCCATAAGATTGAAGCAAAACAAGGCATAAGTCTCATCTTGAACAAGTAAATAAATTCTCAACAAATCAGTAAATACTCATAAAATCACATGAAAACTGAATAACAAGAGAAAATAAAGTTCATTACAACAAAATCAACAGTTTGTCGTTATCAATAGTTTTTTACTCAGTTTATTCTTCTCTTATCTTAAAGTTAATTCTCATGGTTTCTTCAAACAATCTTTAGTACTACCATCACTATCACTTTTTTTTTTTTTTTGGATAAATATCACTTATGGGAACTATTGAGAATCATAGAATATTCTCTAGATATTCTTTGATTTATCTCCTACCTTTTGTGTACATTATCCTCCTTTCTTTTACACTTTATTTTGTTTCCTTTTTGTTTCATTCTTTTGTATATATATAGGTGTCTCTATACTATATAATACCCTCCTCATTTAATAAAAAAAGTATTCTTTCTTCTCTCATTTCTAAGAACCTCTAAGGAGTAATAGTTATGTCAATTATTGCATTGTTCTCCTCATGAGTCTTAATGCCCCCTCATTCATCTTCCTCACCCATTAGCTCATAGTGGTACTTTTCTCTATCCATTGTTTAACAATATGATAATGATTGTATATAAGTTTAGTCACTAGGTTAATATGAAGTCAACTAAGCGATTCTTATGTGAAAAGTTTAGGCCAAGTTTGAACATAAAACAAAACTTACAAAATCTACACCAACAAAGCCCACAAAATCCATTAAAACCTTTCAAGATTTGAGCCTTCACCTCAATGACCTCAAGGTTATAAGCCTTAATTTCCCTAACTGAGGCTATGGTCTCAAAGTTCATTCATGGTCTTGCCTCTACTCAATAATAGCATTTTAAAACACCAATGCATTGAATGTTATGTTTTAAAATTTATCCAACTTTCATGATGCTTAACTAAAAAGCCTCACCTGGATGGCAAAATCCGACTTGTTTGCATGTAACTTACAGAGCATTTGAAGAGTGAAAATAGGAACAGAAAACTAAAGAAAAATAACACAAACATAAGCACAATACCTGGCTGGATGTATATCAGGGATTAAAACAGGACGAAGTTGGTCGTTGTCTGATAGTGAATTGCAATTGCTGTGGATCCAAGGGTAAATTGTCCACTGCTCAGCAGTTTGAGCACTGGTTAAAAATAAGTAAACCCAAACAAGGGCATGTCAGGATAAAAAAGCCTGAATATGGAGGAGTAAATTCTTGTATACAGGTAGAAATATGCATAATGATGGCAAAACTAGAGGTCCATGAAGTTCTCACTTATTGAGAATAAAACTTGAGCATATCATCATGCTTAATGAAAGTGCTTGGCTTATGAAACCTGTGACATAAAATAGATTGTCAAGCCTGGTGTAAAGAATACATCAGATTAGATTTATTAACAACTCAACATCAATGCACCTTAGCTATAAAGCAACAGTACCATCAATGCACATGCACACGACAGAATTGATATTTCTAAATACATAAATTCTCCGATGACTGTGAAAACACATTTTTAGTTATACATATACAGGGTATAAAAGGAGCATCTGAATCCTTGATCTTAAAAAATAAAAGATAAGGAAAATAACTAGGATCAATGATAACTGAATAATAAACCATTGAGGTGCAAATAAAACAGAAAAAACAGTTGCTTTTTACTGATCAAAAAAATAAAAATAAAAATAAAAAAATAAAACAGAAAAAACAGTAAACACTTCTCCAATTGGAGTTGTTTGTGCAAGAAAAGAACAAATTGGTCAGCCACTAACCCCATCCATATTGTTACCTTCAAGAGAAGGTCCATATTATTCTGAACCCTTGGTATTAGCTGGGTACACAGATATCAGAGATAGGAAGTGCAGAGGGATGATAAAGGAAGGGGAAAAAGAAAATTATGCTTATATCACCAGAAAGTAGGCTTTGTATCACCGAAACAAATAAACATCATTGCTTGACTCAAGTCGAACTGCCAAGAAGCCCAAGAGAGTCTTACTAACAAAAGTGATTATAAACATTTCAATGAAAGTTAGCCTTTTGCCTATCAAAAAATACAATTAAAACATGACTAAAAATTTGTGGAGAATTTATCTCAGCATAGAGAAATACAAAGTAGACTGATATCATCATTGATTTCAATGGAAATGAGTGCCTTTTCATTCATCCATGTAAAATGTACATAAAGCTGTTGTTTTTCTATACCTTTTACACTTTATCAAATGAAGTTTCTTGCATTTCTTTTAAAACAGGGGTTAAATACTCACCAAAACTTTTGAGGTATCCCTTTCTAAACTATGGATGTCTTGGACTTTGTATCAATTACAGAAGTCCTGATATAAGTCAAAACCTTAGTTCAGAACTGCCTCTTTAATACTTTGTAGGCTTGCAATTCCTTTTCTTTAAAGTTCATAGCCGGAGCATCAAACTTCCAATTTCTACGGGCGAAAGTTCATCAAACATTTCAAGCCCAGTCCTTGTTTCCCTCGCTCCATCAACAAGTTCCTTACGCTTTTTGAAAATCAAGGTAGAAAATCTCTCATCCTTATAACCAGAGTTCTGCTTAGGATCCACTCTTGAGCATTTGGTTGAAAATGGTTGCTGATCATATACGTAGAAAGGCTTTAGACTCTGACTGTCAATCCATGTCTCTTCCCTGTCATTATCAAGGGAGACAGTATGATCATTATGAAGTTCAGAGCTAGATTCTGACACAGCCATTTTACTAGCCACCTTCATGACTTCCTTGCATTCTAGGGAAACTTCTTCCTGAAATGAAAACCCATCTGCTTCTTCCAAATCAAAGCGCCCAGTTTCATGAATATTTTGAAGCAGAGATAACATTAGGCGATCACCCCGGACCCACAAAGAGCATCCGTTGCACTTTGTGAGACCACTTATTACTCTGAGCATGAAGATATCTCAAGAAAAAGAGGAGGCAATTGAGGGTGAGTCGGTACAATTAAGAATTCCAAAGATACCTGCTTCCTGTCCATAAGTACTTCCAAGGAATTCAGAGTAGCTTGAAAATGCCACTGTAAAAGACCAACTGAGGAGTCCGACCATAATCTCCTCAAGCAACTTCATGAATGCTTATGAATGCTAATATCTCTAAAGCATTAGAAACTGAAAGATGAACTTGTGACCCCACAAACGCTAATTTTTCAAGAATAAGATCACGAAACTCTGCACTAAAAATGGCTCTTGTAGGGACCCCCTAAAGGCTTCTTCATATTCAAATAAGGAGTTTAGCAAGATCAGCATTCAAAAATATTCATACAGGTAGTCAAGTTTTGAAATAGCAAATTTCTTGATGAAGTCATATTCCTAAATCGTCCATACTATACAAATATCTTTAAAATCTGAAAATTCATTGTGAGCTATTTACGACTTCTTTACAAAGATCCCATGAAGAAACGACATCTCTGTGATTCAAGCTTTCGAGGACATTAACGGATCAATGTAAACCCACCAAAACTTCATCTGGCTCATATAATAGGGCAGACAGATCCTTATCAAGTATCCCAAAACCCACAACTATGTCCTTCTTCAATTGCCAATTAACCCACACTGGAAAGCACCCTTCAAAAATTCTTTCCTTGAAAGACAAGTTCCTAAAAACACTCATACCAAGACAATGAAAGGTCTGAAGGGAGCTCCCATGCATAATAGATTCTAAATTTTGAAATTTCATAAGCAGTTGAGCCTTTAGGATCTTGAAAGGAAGATCCATAGCAGAAGATTCGCCACTCGCATTTCCAGAACGATCCCATTATAATGCAAAAACCCGACTCTGAAGCCTCTTCATATTTGTCATTCTTCGAGTGTGACCTCAGTTCAGACAATTTAAACACACGAACATAACAAGGTTTGTCAATACTATGCGACCATTGCAACACTGGTACCAATGGATTCCGAATATCATAGAGAAACAACAAACTTTTAGATGCCACAGTAAAGTGAAAACCATCAGAACCGGCCATAGAAAATGAAACCAGCAGCTCCTTATGCACCAATTCACCTACACCCGGCATCCCAATCTTTGCTAAACAGCTCACGCTGCATTCATCAAGCCTCGAGTCAACTAAAAACACGGCATCTGATCGTGCAACAATCAAAATTCTAGGATGTGACTAAATTCACAACCCAGCCATTTCCATCTTCTGAACAATCACCATTGTCCCTTGATCTTCCAATCTATTTCCTTAAAATTTGAATTAGAACAACAATAATCTAAATCGAACAAGACAGTTCTGCTCTGCAATAGAACAAACACTCTTCCGATAAATGCGGGCTCCAACAAGCGCTCACAGCAAGCACAACTCTTGAACACCTTACTACTTAGATAAATCAAACCCCGGCAGGAGTCGACTTTATCCAGATTTTAACACTAAAGCCAATAGACAGCATACATTGTACAAGCCAACACCAACCCAACAGAATCAGAATTACCTGAAAACGAATACCCAATTGGAGTGGCCAAAATCTGAACAATCCGATGCTTGAGCCGCTTCGTTGACACAAAAACGTCACCGTTTCCATCAGCCCTAACATCCAAGCTGGAGTCTTTCACGGACAAGAGAAGAAACCCAACTTGGTCGGAGTTGGCGCCGACGGGAAAGAGCGCCAAAACGGCGTCATTCGGGCAGCGGAGAAGGTGGAGGCGGTTGTGGAGGAGCGAGGAGGGAGGGAGGTGAGGAGGGAAAGAGGAGGAGGGTTTGGAGAAAAGGGGGGTAAGGGTATTGGGAGAAGGGTTGAAGAAGAGGGGACCGAGAGAGGGGTTTGAGGAGAGTAGGAGAGGAGGCGTGGAGACCGAAGAGATTGGCCATATCGACTGCATTCTTCTGAAAGTCCATGAGTGAAACAGAACCAGACAACAAGCAATCCTTCACATTAGGGCAAACGGAATCCGTGTTGGGAAAAAAACTAGAATTGGAACAGAAACAAACAAAAAAACTAGAAATTGATGGAAGAATCAGAAAATATGAATAAAATTTGAGGAGGAAGAAGAAGAAGATATGAAGCAGTCCAACTGAGTTTGAAATTAAGGATTTCCAGATGAATTTACTGAGGAAACGTTTCCTGGAGAGAGATCGATCGGTTTTTCTCCCCGCCAATGGGATGCCTCCCTCGCCTCTGCCTCCAACCCGAGGTCTTCACCCTTTATTACGCATTATTAGGTCTATGCAAACCTTAACCTATTTAGACATGGTGGATTTGTTTGAAAGCCTGTCAACCAGACCTTGTTTACTTCAGCAAAGCAAATTCCACCTGAAATCTCCTGCTTGTGAAGCTCTAGCTTTTATTGAGTTAATAGTACCTTAAAAAAGAATAAATATAATTGTTGACAGGAATAGTACCTGAAATCTCCATGGGAGATCTCCTCGATCGATCGAATGAAATTATATATACTCAAATTTTTATTAAAACATGAGGATGAATAAGGTTGTCATAATAATTAGTATATGATATTTAAAAAGTCATTTAATTAAAAAATATGTTTTAAGTTTTAGCCTAATTTTTTATAGTTGTGAAAAAAAACTTGAATTTAAATATTTAATTTAATAATTATGATCATTATCCAAAAGTCATGTTTAATTTTATCTTGAAATAAGGTTTGAATAATTTTTTTCATTGCAATGTCAATCTTATTTTTGGCGTTAAATATGAATTTTTTTAACAATTAAATATGAATATTGTCTTTAACACATGTATTTTTCTTCAATTTTTGTCGTTTTAGACTTTAAAAATATTTTAAATCAAATTTTTATGTAATTTAAACACTATCGATATTTTTGTAAAAATAATTCATTCATTTACTTAATATTAAGTGAAGGAAGAAATTTAAATAAATTCAAAATGTTGGTGTTTTTAGGAATTAAGACCCCGAATTACAGTGGGCTTTGTGAATGTTAGCATGGTACATAAAATAAAAAAATAAAACCTCAAAGAAGAAAAAAAACCTCATTATATATATCAAGCCGTGTCCAAATCCTTTGACTTCCTATTTGATCAATGACAAGCCACGTTGCGTGTCCAACACGTATCCGACAGCGTGTCGTGTATCGCTTCTTACCCGTATAATCGTGTCCGTGCTTCATGAAGCGAGTAAAAAAACGGATGAAACGGCGTCTGCATACATTGTCATGTTATCCATCGGTAGTGTGTGCGTCGTAGTATGGCGTTATCTTGGAACCATGTCAGCTTTCAAGCAGGAAGGTCCTCTGCATGCAGCATTGTGTAGTACACCTTTGTCTGGTTGAGCAGAACTCGAACTGAAGCTACAAGGGCACTGTCGTACTTGTAAAATTTTGATAATCCTTGGTGAGAAATCATAAGAAAATTGAGTAAAGGAAATCCATTCCCATCCCTTTTGTTTGTTTATTTGAATCTCATATTGCATTGTATGCATCAAATAAAATGAAGGGGGGGTGGTAGATTTAGATATTACAACTAAGAAAATAGAACATTAAAGAATCCAGTACAATAATGATATTATGGGAAAACAGATTGTAAGTCCCAATTTTGATAGAATAAGCTTATCATTTAAGTCCCTCCCAATTGCTCAGGCTGTCAAAGAATGTCATATGCTAAGTTTATAGTTTTCATTTCCAAAACACCATGCCTTTGAAACATAAAAAAAAAAAAAACAAAACAAGAAAGGAAAAGATATATATATATATTTGGATATCAGTGGGTTTTAGTAGGTTGGGGCTATGTTTCATTCTCTAATTCCACAGGGTCTTAAAGTTAATGATTGAATAAATCATACGATGACATGAGACCCGATTAGGCTACCCGTCAAAGTTAGGAAAAAAATCTTAACATCAAATAAACTGATCCCACCACGGAAACCTAGAGAGAGTTCTTTCTAGGATTAATCCTGAGTTTTCTTCTTAAATCTGTTTCTGTTTCCAAGTAATACTGCCTGGTTAAGCCCTCCTTTATTATTTAGCCTATATAACTTTGCCAGAAACAGCACACAAAGAAAAAAAAAACCTGTGTTGAATATTGGAATTAGATTAGTTGGGTTTGTATCATCGTCTCATTACTAGTTTATTTCTATGATATTATCACCAGTTGATATTTATTCTAGATTTTGTGTTCATTCCTCGTCTACTTTTATTTTATTTTTTGTGTCTGCAAAAATATGGAAGGAACTTAAGAAGATAACTGTGAAACACGCTCTTTATTGGTTAACAAAATTTAAACATATAAATTGTTTATACATTATGTTTTCAAAATACACATATTCAAGTATTATTCCCTAACAGTATTACACAGTAGATTTCATCCTATGTTGTGAAAATTAATGGCGTTTTAGTTAGTTATACAATTTCATGTGGAGAAATGACATTAAAGAAATATACAAAATAAATTTATAAAAACAATTTTTTTTGTTTGGTTATTTATGAAAAGATTGAAAAAGAAATGAGTTTATTGAAAATACATTTTCTTATACATGACACTTCACAGGAGCTAAATATAGCTTAATAAAAATTTGACAATACCAATACCAATACCAATATGGCCATTAAAGAATTGTGATTTTGCTTTCAATTTTAACTTCTTCCAACTGAATTCTCAACATTGGTCTTAATGTCTGGTCAAAACAAATGATGTAAAGTGCCATGAACTTCCCTTCACCAAACCTCCACAGAATAAGCTTTCCAATGTAATAATAGAATGCCGAGATCTTGGTGGATTGAAGAAAAGTTTCAATCCAAAAAATGATTATATTAGGGGCAAACCCCATCACCGAGAAAAACCAAATACAAAAACCACTACATAACAAGGCTAGAACTCAAATAACGTGTTTTATCAAACCATCATCTTCGACTAGATCCAATTGAACTTCTGTGCAATGCTCCATCTTTCCTTTTTTTACAGAAAAAATTAAAAATGGAATGAGCTGCAACCTAGAAACTAGCTACACCTACATTCCAGGGATAAAGGTGCATAATGTCTTTGACTTGTAGTCGTATGTCCAATTTGGTCTTTGAGTTTTTTTCGATTGGCCAGGTGCTCACGGCGTTTAGTGTCGTGGAAACCGTTTCATCGCTCTTGAGTGTCACGAAGTTGTGTAGTTTAAGCATTTGTTGACATGGAGTGTCATGGGTCGGCTACGTTGTGTATGTGTGAGCTAAGGGTATGGATGGGTTACGACTGGCTGAACTCGAAAAGAACGTGGTGAGAAGCACAGGGAACTATCTTGATTAAATGCGATAATAGAGTGAGGCGTTTATCTTGCATTTTCACATTCGACCTTCCTAATAACAAGAGTTAAATGCAAAATGAAAAAAAAACACAGAAATAGGGTTGAAGCGAAGGAATGGCCTGCCTTCCTCACTTGACATGGTAAGAACTTGGTAAAAGAACATCACTTACATGATTGTTAAATTACTTGCAGTTATAAAGTAGAAACACAGTAGAGGCAACTGTAAATGTACATAGAAAGAATAAAAAGAAGTTCTAAATCATTAAGACATATAGTGATAACTTGAGGTTGCTTATATAAAAAAAGATCCCATAAATTTAATTTAGTCCTACACCTGAGTTCAGTAGGGGGAAAAATAGAAAACAAAAAGAGTTACCAGTTTGAAGACAATAGATTCTCTGTTGCAACAATCCGCTCGAGAAAGAACAATCAGCCATAGAATTGAAATCCAAAGAGTTCAGTATTATTTATAGTGTATCAGGAGGTTGTCTCTGGTTTCTTTCTCATAGTCCAAATGCAACCAAAGTATCAGTTCTGCAGTTAAAAGAAGATCCGGATTAACATATCCAAAATATCAACAATTTTCTTCATTCTTTCTATCATAAACTAATTAACTCCATAAAACTTGCAGCTTCTCAAGCAGAAGGTTTCCAGTGGAACTGGCTAAAGTCAACAATTATGTTTAGTTGGGTAAGCTTTTAACCAAATCCACCAGGTCTAAATGAGTTAAGGTTTGAGTAGACCTGATAATCTATACTAAAAAAAAAATTCAAAATTTCCTCCTTCATAATTCGAGTCACCAATATTAACAATGGGTTACATAATTATTAATCAAAACTCACAACACTTCCTTTACTAACATCCTGAATATTTTGTATTTAACGAGCACCTTTTTATGCTAGGCATTGTATTATTTTTTTTAATTTCAAATATTCAAACTTATAATGATTTGGTAATAATTTATGTTTGATAGGTAAAGCAAGCTTCATTAAAAACCAAGGTAAACCCTAAAGTCTCTGGGTTGTAAACAAATGATGGCCACAGCCTAAACTGGTAATAAATATTAAGATTACAACAAAAATTATAAGTTTTATCTATAATATTTATATTGGGTATCTACTTAGGATGTATATATTATGAACAAGTTAATGTCACACAATATATTTTTATTACATCTAACCACTATTATTTCTCAATATTGATATTTTCTTCTTACAAAAGTTAAATTAGTGTAATAGAAATGAAAACGATCGTTTGGTTGAGGAGCTAAATATTGATTTCATAAAAATGAGAGTAGTAAATATTAATCAAAGATGCATGACTTTATGCATGCTTATCGAGGATTTCACCCCCTTATGGGGACTGTTTGTTTGTCGGATCTGCTTCGCCTAACAATGATCTCTGCGATGTCTATAGAATCATTGATTGGGAATCTCTAATGTTGCCAAAATATATCGCCTTCAAGGAGATAGTGGTCGATTACCTCGGGGCCCCGAGCTATAGAGGGATGCATCAAGCGGCGTCGGAGACTGAGTGAGCGAGCAGGTGATCTCACCGATGGAGCCGTCAGCATAAAGTTCGATCGACAGTGCGGAGCGTAGCCACTAGCCAGATCTGAGCTACACAAATGATACCACCAACAACTCAAATGCCTTGTTTTGGCCCATTACAGTTGAGAATAATGTGGTCGCTCTCCCTGACCTCGGTAACAACAATTTTGTAAGAAACTCACCACTAAGGACAAGACTACCCACCCTCGATAATAGTCGTCCCACAATTATCAAGGCATGTCTTGATACTTGGCAATTTCGCCTCATGGACTGGGATCTATAACGAGTGTCATAGTGATGGCCACCTGACAAGCCACTAACATGACAAACTGACCAGCAATTTCCGACAATGAGCTCACTTATCAAGGGCTAGGGAGCGACGTTTCTGCGAAGTTGGGTGTCAAACTACCATAAAGCGGCATTCCCTTTATCTTTGAGGGCAATTAGAAATTTAGGCGGAGTTTTCGAGTGCACTATGAGTGGGAGAAAATGAACAAAGTCGACCACATTGAGTCCCCATTTACTACTTGATATAGTACCACCAATGGCTAGAATTGGCCAGTGAGCATACCAAATGAACGAGGTTCTATAGCGTTCCTTTCTCACATTCGCGGTGTGACATGACGATGGATAAGTTGTTATCCTCAATATGAATGATGTTTTCAATGGCATCAATTGCTCTGACTTCAAATACGAGACTAAAAAGAAGAAAGAGCATGATGTCAAATCCTTCTAATTAATTTGCATGTGCATGGTCTAATCTAATCTACTCCTATCGGCCCTTCGCCTAAATGATATTAATTATCAACCACAACCAAAATTGTGCTTACCTTTACTTCTTGAAGTGTTGTCCTTGATTGGGGCAGCTTTGAAGAAGACATGTTTGTTTGTATTAAGTTATGGTTGTATAAGTGTCCTCTTGTTTAACTTTGTATTTTCTAGGTTCTTTCACTTAAGCTATCGTGTGTGTTTGTCGTATCATGTGTACGGTTTAAGGTTGGTATTTTCTAAGTGATATAAATAAATATTAAGGGGTATTAATTGTGTAGCTTGATTTTTTATTCCTTCTTTCTATTTGTTTTCTTGAATACTTATTACTTACATCTCACATATGCTATTCAAATTCATTTCCACATATTAGTGCAAGGGATATTTTAAAATCTTTAGCTGCAACGAAGATTGATGAGTAAAGCACCCCAAGCTGATAAACATCGGACTAAACCAAATAATGCAAATAATTTCTTTGTTTGGAAAATGTTTCTAGCTTAAGAATACATCCACGTGAAATAAATGAGAGTCACTTAACATCCTCTTCTTTGCTCTTACAGGCGGTTCTTTGGATTAAAAAGTCGCGTAGCCTTGAGCTTAGATTCCTGCCTCCCTCCACATTAGTCTCATCATAAATTTGTTTCAGTGTCAAACAATTCCTAGTTATATATGAAATGAGCTTTCTCTTATACTTGTGACATTGGGGTTCTGAATTCAATTCTCATTCTATCTTTCTCACAAATTATCTTGAGCTAGTAAAACATTGTGTGTGCACTTCTCTTTTATTTCAAAGAAAAATTTGACTTTGCTTTCAGGTGACAGCCGCCTTTAACGAGGCTAAGATGGAGGTGTGAATTAATGCCTAGCGGAGCTTTACGAGCCAACGATTCGATAGTAAATTGTAGCAAAACACTGAGTCCCCTATTTAAATTGTATGAAATTCCCGGTGTTAGTAAGACCGCTTTTTTAAATTAAACTTCTTTTCAATAAAATTTTACACAAAATAAAATAACCATATGTTTAAAGAAGTATTAATTTTAGTAAATCATCATCGAAGAGCGTTAAATTAAGCCTCCAAAACTTCTCTAAAAATGATTAAATACAAGCAAAAGATATGAGAGAAACAACAAACAAATCAAGTGCAATATAAGAAATTGAGAGAAATGATTTATAACTCTTTTATAGTTGTTGACAAGTTGTCTATGTCCACTCTTCTCCCGAAGCTTCTCATTGAGTGAGGTTCCAATAATCTGTGGCATTTCCTTTGGAAATTAACTAAAAAAGGTAGATATAGAGACCATGTAGCGTTTCCTTTATCATTAAAGAAACAACAAGCCAAATTCGAGGAAAACAAAGGACATTGTCAAACTAGGATTACAAGCTATCTGAGGTTATTTGAGGTGTGAATGTCCTATAAATAACCCACATTCAAACAAAATTTTTCTTATATCTAGACCTTCCTATTAATTCTAATTCATTTTGCTAATTAGTTCATTGATTTTATCCTCACGATTACCAGCATCTCCTCCTTCCTTGTAAAGCTTTTTCTTCCCCTGAAAACCACCTTACGGCTGTTGAAACAAGGGCCCTGAGAACTTATAATCTCCTTAAATGTGGACCATTAGCAATTGCGTGGATAAGATCTTCTATACATGATGCCATGCTTCCCCAGCCTTTGCCAAAACAGAAAAGTGGGTGAGGACTCGAAACTTAGGCCTCAAATAATCCCATGACAAGGTCAAAGAAATCAGCAAAATATTGCATACAATTCGATTATGTTATTGTGCATCGGAGGAACTGCGTCTTCAATCTTTGCATAACCTTCATGTCAAATCAAATACTTCACATTCTTGAGATTAGGATATCTTGAAGAATAGGCGAATCTCAATAAGAAGATACCATGTGATCCTTGGAGTTATTATTCTATTATTATCAATTAGCCTGACAACTAAAATGAGTTGTTCTAATTTTTATAGTGTTGTCTTGACTAGACAAAATGCTTGACCCACCCACATTCTTGAGATTATGGTATCTTTGGAAGATGAGCCAAAAAACCAGTCAAGCAATGACCATTAGACCCATCAAAAGCCCACTTGTCTGTCTGTCTATAATTTTCACTTGTGTCAGTGAGTTAGGCGTGTGGACCTTGAAAAAGATTATGATCATGTAACTTGAAGTACCATTTTTCTCCCTTTAGTGCGAATTGGTGTTTAGTCAAAAGCTTGATTTTGAGTGGATATCTCACTCTATGTTAAGGAGATTTAGGTACAATTGTGAATATGGGTACAAATTCCTCTGACTTTTCAAATTTTAATATAGCTAACTTGGCTAAAATGATGACACATATAAACATGAATACATAATACCAGTGTCCTAGCGGTAGTTAAAGTTACTTATTGCTATATTTAAATTTCAAATAATTATTGTATAAATTCTAATACAATTAATGTACTTTAGTTTCTGGTACTATCTGATGGCATGTTAGTGCACAAGTTAACATCACAAATAACAAATAATTTTTTATTAATTTATAGTTTAAATCTAAATAATTTATTTTCAAAATTTTACATCTCAACTCATAGGTTCAATTTTATTATTGTAAAATGATAAAAGAAAAAATGGACCTCAAGTGCCTTTTAGTAATAATTTCTTAAAATTTTATAATATTAAATTGGAAAAGATTATATGAATTAATTGGATCACAAGTAACCTAGAAATTCCCTCACGAATCCTAAACATGATCATAAAACTAGCTTCCAATGAACTAGGTCTCCTTTTATCCAAAAAGAAATCATGAGAAACCAATATTAAAAATTCCTTTTTTTATAAGTGAAAATTTCCATTTTTATTATCTCTTATATGTACATAATTTCACAAAAATCAGCATCACTTTTACACACACACACACCAACATTTATATCCAAAAAGGAGAAAACAATTGAAGAGCAATCCCATGTTAAACAAGAATTGTGCGGGCATCCACCTAAACTCATGCAGCATAACCAATATAGCATCATGGCTACACATAGATGTTGAGTGAACATGCATATATAATATCTCTCACTATGGATTCGCCATCTAGGTGCATGTATCCTTCGATTTCATAGCTTTCGAAAATGCTAGACACAATGGCATTTGCCTTTTCACATATACCATTTGTTTTAGTCATAGAGGTTCATGTCGATTTGTTGATGGGACGAGGAAGGATGCTTCATGTCTTGTAAGGTGGGGGATTAGTAGAAGAAAGGTTATTGAACTCCCATCACTCTTGTTGTGATACTCTCCATTTTGTAATGCATTTCATGTAAAGTGTTTTGGTTTAGGCAGTTTCAAGCTTAAGCAACAACTTGGAGAAAAATGAAACAATCCATATTGAAGTGAGGTTCGGTGTTGAGAATTTAAAGATTTTGTTAGGTTATAGGTCAGAAAGTTGCCTTCCCATCGATGGGATATACATCAAATCTTCTACATCGGGAGGATGTTTATTGGAGAGGTTCCTTAAAAGGTGGAGTTCTGGTGACATCAGCTTTGTACACAAATTGCAAAATAACACCCTTTTGGGCGCTCGTGTCTGCCTTGCCTATCTATGTTCCCAATTTGTCATTAGAGTTGTTTTTCCATAGGCACAAGTCACGTCATAATGAGCGCTGAAAGGGCGCACAGGGTTACAACTAACATTCAAGATTGACGTACCTCATGTTGGGGTGATTCTTTAAGGAAGAAATGTAACTCAATTGGTTGATCCCATGCATGTGGACAAAGGAGGAACATAGTAGGCACTAAAGATCATTTTTTCTTATGAATTTGCAAGTATAATGGATTTAAAAGTATACACATGATGGAGTAGGACTTTTGGTAGAGATAGGGCAGACTTTGTGGTGGGATAATTCCCAAGTAAATTTGGTGAGGACCACAAGAAAGTGGTGCTCTGCGAAAAAGAAAAGATATGCGGGTAGGTTCATGGAAAGCAATAAAAATAGATGGATATAATTTCAAGCTAGGACCAATATTGCAGTGGTTGATGATAGAAAAATGTGATTTTACCTTTATTTGAAGGCAATGCTGCTATCGGACTCTTGTGGACCCTACACGATCCACAGGCAGCATGACTACGCTTAAAAATAAAGAAAAGGTTTTGAGTTTGGGAAAATCAGTCCAGAGATGAAACGGTTTTTGTTTGGAGTCACCATAACTTTTTATTTTTATTTGTTAGGAAAATCAAGTAAGAGCAAAACTATGGCTCAATCGGAAGAAACGGTCAGTGAAACATGATGCAGGTTTAGGGATGGGTTACCTATTGGGAAGGTACCTCGTGTGAGGTAGCACCTCTAAGCCGGGGACACATATGAGTCAAGATCCGTTAACCACCTAGGTTAGACAAAGCGACATGAATCACATGAACTTTGGGTGGCATCAACACATTTAATCCAACAAAATATAACCAAGGCATATACTGAGGTCCACCCCAGCCATGTGGATAAGAAGTCGGTCGATAAACGCGACAAGCATGTATGGCAAACAAGCACCAGAAATCATTCACATAATTCCATTATCAACATCAAAGCACACTTTTTGTGGTCCTAGCCATACCGCTGCGAAGGAAGGTTAGTCACATAGTTCAACCATACAACAATCTCTCAAAATTAAAATATCAAAAGCAAGGGGATGCCGGGAGAAACCATACATTCGTCCTCGACCACTCTGTGCTACTACACCACATTGTAGCTATAAAGCAATGCCAATTCATCCCAAAAAATCGAGTCTCGACAAAAACACTCTGGAGCTCACGAGTGTAACTAACCACCTTTGACCCACATGGAGCTAATTCTTATGAATCCAAATGGACCAACATAACTGAACTAAACCTCATTCGGACCTTAAACATGCCTACCAGCAGTCACAGAGTGAATGGGCTTGAATCCTAAAGTCATGGGCTCCAATTAATGAAATCATACTACTCTTGAAAAGCAATGAACTAGCTAATCGGTTCCCGATCGGTCGAGCAGATTTGAGAACAAATCTCAGGAAATTTTGAACATTCCTCCGCAGTTAAGGAACCCGACAAAACCAACGATTAATGCGATTCAAGTCAGAATGAGGAGAAGCCGGCCCAAGCAAGGCAAGTGCCCTAACTGCTATCCTTGGAAAAAACCTAATGAACTGGTTGATCCAATTCTCCAACCCCGTTGAGCGATTGAAAACAATCTTAAAATTTGTGTAACATTCCTCGCATAGTAGGAACCTAACAAAGCAATGGTGTACGATTACGAGGAGTCGGATGGGTGAGAACTTACCCAAGCGAGGCAAAGTGCCTAACTACTATCCACAAAAAAAAAACCTCAGATTGAGAACAAATCTCAAAATTTGTCGAACATTCTTCACAAAGTAGGGAATCCATGAATAGCGATTGTACGATTAGGCTCGGATGTGATACGACTGAAGCAGGCAAAGTGCTCTTGCTATCACTGAAAAAAAAAACCTAATGAAGCGGCTGATCCGAGTTCTCAATGAATTGAGCCGATTGAGAAAAAATCTTAAAATTTGTCAAACATTCCTCACAAAGTAAGGAATTGACAAAAGCAACGATTAATACGATTCAGTCGAGACACGAAGCGAAATGAAGTGTCACTACATCACTTAAAAGCTATGGGTTGAGAACAAATCTCAAAATTTGTCGAACATTCCTCACGAGTAAGAGTCAACAAAAGCAGCAGTGTACAATTGGAGCTCAGAGATGGCGAATGAATGAACAAGGCAAAGTGCCCTAGCGCTGTCCTTGAAAAGCACCTAATGAGTGGGTGATCCAGTTCTCGATCGGTGTCAAATTGAAACAAATCTCAAATTTTATTCAGAACATTCACCCTGGTAGGAACCCAACAAAAGCAACGGTGTACGATTTCGACTCCGGGTGAACAACAATTGACCCAAACAAGGCAAAGTACCATAACAGATATCCCTGAAAAAAACCTAATGAACTGGTTGATCCAGTTCTCCAACCGATTAAGTCAGTTGAGAACAAATCTCAAATTTTGTCAAAACATTCCTCAGAGTAAGGAACCCAACAAAAGCAACGATGTACGATTCCGACTCGGATAGTAGAAGCGACCCCAACTTGATGCGAAGTGCTGCAAAGCGGGGCTGCCCAGACATGAAAGCAAAGACAGCGCTATCTAAAAGAAAGCGAGAGATGCGTCACAGCGTTCCTTTATAGGATGCTCGGCTACTCCCCCTTTGTCTTCTTTCTTTTACGCCCCAAAACCAGGTATCCCTCCTTCAAAACTTGGAAATCCTTCGGATGAGGAGGAACCACTCAAACCAGAGATGTAGAGAATCTCCTCCTTCCCTTTTTTGTTTCTTTCTCTTTTTTTCTTTCTTTTTTTCTTTCTCTACTTCACGGCTTCTTTCTTGTATTTCTCCTCCATATCCTCACGAGCCCTCCATTTGCACACACCTTGAATTGAACTCCCAATCGAATCTTTGACTTCCCGCTCTATAAACACTCTTCTATTCACCGGGTTGCGGTGGTCACATTAACTCATTTACTTAACCACCAGAATCCAGAAGTGGACTCAAAGGTGGGTTGCGATAACCCAGCCAAGATAGCCCAAAACTAGACTGGCAGTGCCTAGGACTGGTGCGGAGCTTATGGGCGAACCAAGTAGGATTCAAGCTCCCAAAATCTGAAAATCGTCTTTCATACAAGCGGCAGATGAACCATTACATGCTAATTCCCGACTAGTCGATGGATTGAGAAAAATCTAAAATTTTAACAAAATATTCACACGAAGAATAAAAGAGTCCAACAAAAAAGCGGTGTGTGATTCCCGACTCCGGATAGGAGATATTACGGAACAAGCCCAAGTGCTCCATATTCAAACCTACACCCAGACTAGCAGGCGGCCGGTTCCCTGACAGTCGGCGGTTGAGAAAAATCTAAAATTTTGATAGATTTCCTTGAAAAGAGAAAAAGGAGTCCATGAAAAAAAAAGCGATTTACTTGCGATTTCGGCTCGGAATGAGGAGATATTACCAGAGCTCAAACGTGCTCATTATTCGAACTGCTCTATGAACTCAAACTAATGAGAAATTTTTTAAGGCCTCACTTTCTTCCTATAGCACAATATGGACAAAGGGAAAGGGCCATGAGAACCTCCAAAATGAACCACACCCTTTCGCACCATCATGAACTATGAATGTACATACAAGGCTCTAGGCCAATTAAGCCCATAAGGCGAAAACCATATTATATAACCATTTGGGTACAAGTGACACCCTTGAGATTAATGCAAGTGTCGAGGACAAAATTGAGTCTACAACTCTTTTCCATTTTATTCTCCATTCAGAGTCTAATAATGTCTTGTCTACCAATGTCTCTAGGGAGGTGAGATGCAATTGAATAATGAAACCCCTTGTTCCTTAAGCAATTTGTATTTATTAGTAGGTGGAGTGTGCAGCGTTTCTTCAACAAACGGGATGGGAAGTCCTAAGTAAACTCTTTCTTTGGCTCTTTGAGAAAAAGGTTTTAAGTGTTCCTCTATCAATGAAAGAAATGTATGGAGCTTGGGACGTCCCCTAAAAATTAAGTTTTTGCTTGGTCAGGGTGAGGGCAAAATTTTATGAAGGCTGAATTTAAAATAAGTGTATAACTCAGCTCTGGGTGTTTGCTTGTGGCAGGCAATAAGGAAATTGGTCAACTATTCTGTTAGACAATTAGCCCAAAGAAATCAGAGATTATTTTCCATCATATATTTTCCTTTCCCTTTTCATAGTAAAAAATGATTTCTATAATTGGAATCTGGAGTAAATTTACAGACCTAGCAATCAGATTGCTTATTTTAAGGATCCTTTTGCGATAGGTAAGCAATTGAGGATCTTGTCAACCCTTCTATTTTTGTGTGTATATATGGCAAATCAGATATCGAAATACAGGATATTATTTTCTCATCATATACTTTGTGGCCTCGAAGTTTATTTTTGAGTGTCTCCTGGTGTTTGTAGAAGATCGGGAATATGGTTAGAGTGTATTAGGGTCGCACAAAGTTCTATATGAGAGAAAGAAAGAAAAAGGGTGGAAAAAGAAAGAAAAGGCCCATTACTATGAGTAGGTTGAGGCTTATTCAGTTACATAATTTAAGGCCTATAAGAAAGTTCATGATGATTTAAAGGGAAGAAATGATTTTCAGTAACACTTTACTATGAATTTTTATCTTCTTTCCACCCATTTTGTATAATTTGTCAATGAAAGATGTTCTCAATCCAAGTAACATTAGTTGTTAAAATCATAATGACAGCTAGGTTGTTTATGCTCCATCAGGTAATAAGAACAAACACTCCATCAGGGAATAAGAACAAAACACTTTAACCCTTATCCCAGAGACAGGTCAAGCTGCAGAACTTAGACGAATTAATCGCTACATCCAAGATATTCAGACACAATTAACAGGCTTTCCTAGAAAAACTTCAGGTTGTAGACAACAACCTAATGGTGAGAGTGCCCCCCAGGTCATGCAAATCTTGCTGGCATCTAGTGTAAATGCGTGTACTGCTACTATTATAAATGAAAAGAAACGAAAAATAAAAGTTACAGGAAACTAACTAATAACACAGCACATATGAAACATAAACAGCAACAATAGTAACAACAGGACTTGTTTCTCCTACCCTTATGCAATGTGGCTCCACCTTTTGCAGCATTTCAAGAATTCCTTCATTAGCCTTTACCAACACCATAAAATTCTCCTCAATCTCAAAATGTGTAGATCTTTCTAGTCTTGGGATGCATATCATTTTCTGAAAATAAATCAGGATCAAAATCTGAAGAGTCAATAACAAAAAATATAGAGGTAACCATCAAAATCACAATGCTAGTAACCAACCTGTATACGAATGACAAAAAGCAGTTTGGAGTCTAATGTGTTGCCAATGATGGTTTCTCCTTTTGCCCTATCTTCATTTGGATAGGTCAATTCCTGGATATAAAACAACAAATAAATGTATCATATTAATTTAAGTGGAACACATTGTATTCTGCAGAGTGATATAAAATCAATACGGAAATAGAAACTCCATCCCATATATTATGATAATCCACCCTACAAGCAATCTGATCATGAAGGCCTGAGGTTGGGCCATCTCATAAAAAGTTCTGAAACGTTATCTAGGTCCTCTCTCATCCTCCCACATATAAATGGAAAATGTTGAAGAAATCTGAACTTTTGTCGACATTTTAGAGGTTAATCAAAATAATATTTTCTTACACGTACAAAGTAAAACATGCAACAAAAGAAGGGGGGAGAGAGGGGATCTTTGTCCAGAAATACAATTTGTTTATTTTTTCATAGGTAATACAATTTGTTTCATTTAACTTATCCTAGACCATTCCATAGGGAAAAAAACATTGGGAAAAAGAATGCCTTCCGGCCCTCGTTACACTTTCTTTCTTGAACGGAATCCAACTGGAATTTCTATCTCATATAAAGCTTGAGGTGGTGCATTTCTGTCATGTGTGTCTCTACAAGAGAAGAGGACCTGTTATTACTTATAAAAAAGGAGAAGGACCTATTAGATAAAAAGTTTGAAGATATTTAAATTACGACAATCTAGCCATTGAGAGTGACTTTTTCTTGAAACTCCATGATGTCTACTATTTTTATTTCAATTGACATCTTCTCTATATTTAGAGGGTGATGGGACAGCGTTTAGAGCCGGCTACTATGTGTCTACATTTCAACTCTAAATCACTATTCATTCCTCAAACATTCATTTATGAAAATTAGAATATTTTAAAAATATGATCTATGAAATCTTTTATTTTATTTAAATATAAATAAAATTATATTAAACAAATAAAATTATAATAAATAAAATAGATTAAAAACCTAAAAATGCTTTTTAAACCAATAAATTATATTACATAGCATTATGTGATGTAATTTCTATGTTCTTTTTTTCAATTTGAAGTTGTATTTCTATTTCTAAGAAATTATTGCATTAATTAATTAAAATATTAATATTTTATTATCCAACTCTAACCAACAATCTTCATTTTCAATATAAATGAAAATAATAAAAATGTATTATATCATTGTCAAAAAATAATTTTAATAAAAAACTAAATTATTGTAAATTTATTTATTTTATGAAAAATTTATAAATTATTAAAAATAAATTAATACTAAAAAATGAAAATATTAAAATCATTTTACTAAATTGTATATGAAAAAAATTCAAAATTAATAAAACAATAAATAATAAAAATAAATATATCTTGAAAAATAAAAATATGTTATAAAAATATTTTTAAAATAATTATTTTATTATTATAATAATACAATAATGAAATAATAGTAGTATGATAATGAAATAATAGGGAAATAGTGTTTACTAAAATGTGGACCTATCATCTCTATATTTAGGGTGTGAATAGTGATCCCAAATATGGAGTGCACTATTCATCTACATTACAAAAAGAATGAAAATAGATAACCAAGAGTGTGGTTTTTGCAAAATCTCGATATAGAGAAGTAAAAAAATAAAGCACTATTAGAGATGCTCTTTGAAATCTATTGTGATGAACTTCATGCTTTTGAAATTTTGGCATAATAATAGCATATTAGTATGTTATGCATTTTATGATTTACATAAAAGTGAAATATGATCTAGTAGGAACGGGTGGCGGCAGGGGATATGGAAAACCACTGAGTGGGAGCGGGTGGCAGAATCATCGTAGAAAGGAGAAGGCGGATCAAGGCATGACGAGGGAGCAGAAGAATTCGGCTTTTCGATGGAGCGAAAACTTTATCATAGATACGAGGAGGTTGAAAGGCCCTTTGGGGCATGCGTCAGGAAGAAAACGACATCTCTCTTCTTGGGTATGGCTCGGTCCTGCCAGCCTAGGCTTCTTCTTGGAAGGGTAAGAGAAACTGCATGGCGAGGAAGAGTAGTGGGCTTGGAACTGGAAGAAGGAAGGTAGAAGGTACGAGATGGCAAAAAACACGAACCGAGCGAGTCCTTTCGTCTCCCTGAAAGTTTTTGACCCCAAAGGGAAAGTTCTTTCTTTTCGTTCCGAGAGGGAGGCAAAAAGAAGGGTGGTGCGAAATGGCGGAAATATTGAGGAGATGGGGTAGAGCAGGGATAGAGCTTAAGGGTAAAGTGGCCGAGGAGTCGAGAAGAGGAGAGGGAAGACATGGAAGGTGGGAGCAAATCCTAGCTGCGGAGAAGGGTCAATCGTTTGTCGAGTTCTAAAAGCAGTCGTTTCCGTGCAGGGAGCAAAAGTTGAGGTCGAAGATCAAGAAAGTCTCTTGAAACTCCTCTCCCGAGTTGAATGGAGTGCTTGGTGGGGAGTCTCAATCCTTTTCCTTTAGATCTAGAAGAGGCGGGGATGGAGATGTGTAAGGGTTGGAGACTAACAGGTGATTTGGGGTTGTCCGATATGGGTGATGGGAAGGTCACCGTGCGGTTGCCACGAAGGGAGGCGAGTTGAGGTTCTCAGGTTCGAGGGCTTGAAAGCTTTAGGTCGAGCTTTGTCGTTTAGGCAGAACAATGGAGTGTCGATTTAACCATGGCCGAAGGACTTGTGGGCATCCCGATCCATCTATGGAATGAAAATCTTGAAAAAATCGGGCGGCGCTACTTGATTTCCTTGCGATCGACAAAGAGCACTATAAACTCTCATTTCTTCATTGAACTCGTATTCTTGTTAGTGGAGGAAGATTTCCAGTCTTTGGAGATAAATATGGGAAGGAAGAGGGTAGAAATTCGACTTTGGTGGAAGTTCCTCACACATTAGGCTGCTTTGGCAGGATGGAGGTGCGAGTTGAGTCTTGGTGAGAGGAGGAAGATGATCCACCTTGACCCAGGAGCGTGGGAGCGAGAGGATGTCTGGCGGCCTTGAAAATTCTAATGAGGCGGGTTAGGCTCGTCGATTAGGGACGGGCGCGTCGAGGAGGAGATGATCGGGGCTTCTTTGCTTTACTTTGGGTCGGGTTATTGGGCCGGATATATCCGAGCCTTTGGGTATGGCATACCCTATATGTGAGCCTGTTTTGGTTGGGCCCCCTTCAACTAGGGATATTAGGCCCCAGGGTGTTGGTAAGGGCTTTGTCCCCGAGCCCGCTAAGCCTTTGACACAGCCCTGGCTTGAGATAATTCTCCAGCGTATATGGAAGGCGCGGCCTCAATGATTTCCCTAAAGGCAGTCCCGACACCCAAGGCGCTGGTCTCAGTAACTACGAGGAGTCTTTTGAAATAAATCTTGGCCAATTATGGGGGGCCCCCTGCTCTTCTTCTTTCATACGTTTGGGCGGAATCCTGCGTCGGAGGAATATGTTTGCCCGGGGGGGAATGTTACGCTAGATTTCCCGCTACCTCTAGCCATAATTCCAGCCGATCAATCATCCGTAGATTGTGGTGCTCATCTGATAGACAAAGCTGAGGGTATTGGGCCTTTGCCGAGCAATCGAAGCTCTAGAGAACTCTCCTTTGATTAGATACCCGAGCAAGAATCCTAAGGAGTCCGTGGGGCCTTCTTCTGTAGAACCCAGAGAAAAACGACTGGAGATGGTACCCTCTAGAAAGGACAGTTGCAATCCGGATTGCTGGGACAAAAATAAGTTTGAAGTTCAATAGGTTCTTGAGCTTCTCTGACTAGCATGGAAAATCCTCAAATTCTTCAAAGTTCTGGAGGAAAGGGAAAGACTCTCATTAAAGGGAATCCTCGGAGAAAACCGGATCGGAAAGAAATTAAGCAATTTGCAATTTGCCATTAACTACAAAAGGGGCAACAATTATAGAGAAAAAGCACCTGTGTAGAGGGGAAAAGAGAGGTTTATTAATGACTTTGAAAATTGTTAGTTGGAATGTTCGAGGTGTCAACAATAGTTCCAAGAGGAAGATTATCAAGGCCCTTTTGAGAAGTCAGAGGTTAGATATTTTGCACACGGAGACAGATGTGTTCTATGTCTTCGCCTTTGTTAGAGATGCAGGTGCAGTGCCATCTCTTGATTAGGAAGCTCTGAATGCCAGGGGCTCTATTGGGGGGGTGCTAGTCGTTTGGGATAAAAGAAGTTTAGTCTTGCTGGATAGGAAGTGGGCCTAAGCCGATTTGGTGCCGTTTTCAAAAAACACGGTCGATGGGTTTATCTTGGGTTTCGGTTCACGGTCCACTTTCAGTGTGAAGGAACCTTCTTCAGGATGAATGGGCGATCGGTCTTATGGGAGGATCCTTGGTCGTTAGGGAGATTTTTAATACCATCACTGAACGTAATAGATCGGGCAGGTTGAATCAGTCCATGAGAAGGTTTTCAGAGGTGATTGATGATCATGAGTTGGTCGATCTTCCCCTATTGGGAGGTAATTTCACCTGGAGCGGTGGCTCACAGAACCATTATCAGGCTCGTCTGGACAGATTTTTGATTTCCCAAGATTGGCTAGATCATGTCGTCAAAGTGGAGCAATTGAAACTTCCTAAGCCCACTCCAGACCATGCCCCTATCAATTCGAGTGCGGGGGGGTGAGAAGAGGGCCTACCCCTTTTCGCTTTGAGAATGTGGCTGAAAGTGGAAGGCTTCCTAGATTTGATGAAAGGATGGTGGCAGGGGTGTGCACTTACGAGGGGTCATGACTTCATCCTCTCAAAAAATGAAAATTAAAGCTTCTAATCCAAGCTTGGAGCAAGATTGTTTTGGGAGAATTTAGAGGCTAACAAGAAATTGGCACTCGCAAGTTGAGGCTTGGGACCATTTGGAAGAAACCAGGACTTGTCTATGGAAATTGAGGCGAAGGGGGCAAAGGATGCTTTCAAGGTGGAGCCACTCTGGAAAGAAATTCATTGGAGACAAAAGTCCGGGAAATGCGGCCGAGGAAACGGGGAACACATCTTTTTTCCATAGGATGGCGATGCCTCTCGAGAATCCAAAGTAATGGTGTGTGGTTGTAGGAAAGTTGAGAGAGGTATCTCCCATGCTTTCAGACTCTTGTTGACAATCTAAGTTGGAGGGCCCCAAAAACTGAGTGGGTTGTCCTTTTCCACCTTGAACCGAGATGATGCTAGAAACCTAGAACGTCCATTTAAGGAGGAAGAAGTTTTCTTTGCTTATTTGAGCAGTATGAAGGGGGCCAAGGCCCGAGCCTGCGACTTTACTCTCGCCTTCTGGCAAGACTCCTAGCAGGTTGTCAAAGCAGAGATTATGGAGCTTTTCCATGACTTCTTTGTGTTTGATACAGCCCGGCTAGAGTCTCGATACTACTCTTGGTCTTGATCCCCCGAAGAGCGGGGATCGGGACTTTTTAGGCTATAAACTGTCGGGCAGCCTCTATAAGCTACTTGTAAGGTGTTATTGTCGGCAAAAAGGGTTGGAAACACAGTTGTCTCTAATGCTGGCAGCCTTTGTAAGGAAAGGGTGAAATAGGTTAAGCCCTTGACAATAAGCGAAGCAAGAGATCGATGATTTATAGCGAGAAAAAAAAAAAAAAAAAAAAGGAAGAGTGTGGCACGTAAGTTAGATATCGAAAAAGCTTTGACAACATTAATTGGAGTTCATATGAAGGTCATGCGGAGGCATGGGGTTTGGTTCAAATGGAGGAGGTGGATTTGGTGGCTGCTCTCTGAATTTTCGGTTTTGAGTGAGCAGGGTGCCTGGCCGGGTTAGCTCTCGAGTTCTAGAGAGGTCTTAGACGGGGGGATCCCTCTCACCCACCTCTTCATTTTGGGTATGGAGTTTGAGTATTATTCACAAGAAGAGTACATTAATTTGGGGTTCCATTTACGGATGTACTTACTAGTAGAGAGGGGTCTGTTTGTAGCATCTCTCATCTCTGTCGCATATGACACGTTGGTTTTGCAAAGCTTCTAAAGATCAACTTATTTACCTCAGATGGGTGTTGTTTTGGTTTGAACCTCCTCTGGCCTAAAAATTAATTTGGATAAAAGTGAGATCTACAAGGTTGGTGATGTGGATAATTTGGATTCCCTAGCCACGGTGTTGGGGAGTGCCATGCGAAGCGAAACCTCCTTTATCAGGCTACCCTTGAGGCTCCCACAAATTAGTAGTGCAGGATGCCATCGAGGGAAAGAATCTGCGAGAAAAAGCTCGCCCTTTGGAAAGAATTATCTCAGCGTGAGCTAAGCAGTCAGAGCACCCTTGCTAGCCTCCTTATCTACAGTTACCCTTGGTTAGAATGCAGTTTACAGTAAGCCCGGTTGAAAAAGTGCGGAACTTTCTTTGGGGAGGTGGAGCTCTTGAGAAGAAACCCCCACCCGTCAATCGATGTGATTTGTTCCTAACAAAAGGCCATGAGGTCTTGGCTTAAGATCTTTAATGTCTTTAAACAAAGTTTTGTTAGCAAATGATTTTGGAGATTTCGTCAAGAAGACTCCGCATTTGGAAATCCTTGATTTGCTCTAAATTCTGGTAAAGACACCTCAAGGGTGGTTAATACTCCTGTGGACCTGGGTGTGGGTTTGTGGAAGGAAATCCTCAAAGAAGCCTCTTGGGTGGAAGATAACTGGAAATTCAGGGTTGGAAATGGCATTAGGGTTAGATTCTGGACGGATTTTTGGTGTGGGCCTTCAACCCTCAATCATTCCTTCCCCTCCCTTTTTGAGATAGTTGCTAATAAATCCATCACTGTGGTCGAGGCTTGGAACCATTTGGACGACGGCGCGCCGGAATCTAATTGTGCGTCGAAGCCACGATTGAGAGATAGATTTGGCGTGAACTCTCTTCATGTCCTTCAAAAGGAAAAGGTTTCCACTACGCTGGATAGAGTTATCTGGAAAGGGGCAGTGGATGCAACCTTCACAATTTGCAATGCCTATAACCCGTTGGTCTCGAGTTCTGTCTCAAGGTTCCCCGTTAAGCAGATTTTGATGGCCTATGTCCCTTCTAAAGTTTCTTTTTCACTTGGGAAGCGGCTTGGGGTAAGGTCCTAACCCTGGACAAACTCCAAGAGTTATGTGGGCCAGCATCTTCCCAATGATGCTTCTCGTGTGGTAGCACCGAGGAAACAATTCATCACATCCCGCCCACCGCTTGGCTGTTCGCCCTTCCCGGGATATTATCCTCCCTTGTTGGTGTTTCATGGGTTTTCCCTAAGGATGTCAAGGACATGCTTCTTAATTGGAAGGGCTCATTTGTGAGGAAAAAAGGAGGATGGCCTAGAATTCAATTTTTCTCTGCATCTTTTGGACTATTTGGAAATAAAGAAACTGCATAGCCTTTAGGAATGGGACATTAGCTGCTCAGAGGCTAAAGCATTCTTTTGTTTTCAATTTGTGGTTCTGGAACAAGATAAAATTCAGGGGTGAAGTACCGCTCTTTTAGATTTCTTGGAGTGGTTCGCTTCGAGGGCTCGGGGCTGTTTTTCAGGGGAGAATTCTTTTTGTTGAGCTTGCCTGGTACAGACATTCTCTAGTTTCTTCTAAACCGTTTTTTGCTTCAGGTGGTGGTATATGCTCCTTTCTCCTCTCCTCTTCATTTTTTTTCCTTTCAGATATTCCTCGTATACTCTGGGGCTCGCCCTTTTTGTCTTTTTATACTACTCAGCTTACTTATCAAAAAAAAAAAAAAAAAAAAATTGAATATGATATTTTTAAGTTAATGGATGCCTACAATTGTTTTTTTGTATTTTTTGTAAGTTGGCTATATATTGTTTCATATTCCAAATTTTTGGGGCAAGCAAATGGTAATATATTGAAAGCGTATTTCTAAATCGCATTTCAACATGTATACTATGCGATAAAATAAAGAAAAAGAGGAAAGAATACAGAACAAGTTTTACAAGTTGACGGCCATGATAATCGTCCACTTGTACTCTCTCTCTCTCTTTCCCTCCTTTTTTTGTTATGTATTGTTTTTTTGTATCAGATACTTCTTAATGAAGCTATAGTGCAAAAGAATAAGGCCACCATGATAATACCTAACTTACTGTACATCACTAGAGAGATTAAAATGTATCACAATATTTAATTAGCGAAATAAATGAGTCAAGTCATGGCAATATTGACGATCGTATTTACTAGCCCCGAGCCTTGCTGATTTCCAAATACAGCGAGATCTTGGCGGAGATTCATATGATAGTTCCTCACAAGGAAGATTTCCGATTACAGCAAAATTTGGGCAGGACATTCATAGTGTTGAAGGCATGATATTCGTATTAAACTCATCCTACAAGCTTGAGCTTTTAGGATAGTAGGTAATTTAACACATAGGATAGTTTATTTGAAGGAATAAAAAGAACAAAGAGTAATTAATGAAATTAATTGAAATAAATAGGAGCCGATTTCAAGTGGAGAAAAGATCTTCCTTATAAATTTGACCTATAGAAGTCTACATTTAAGACCAAAATCTTGTTTTGATGTCTAGAGAATGTAATGTGGACCAATAGCACCCAATTGATTGTATATAGAAATGTGGTTACTCTGTTTCGATTGCTCTTGGATATGCTTGTTGGCCAGTTTTCAAATTGAAAGCCTTATTTTGTTTGCCTCTCAAATTCCTCTCCTCGGTGTTGTCTCCTCTGATTGCCCACTCTTCATTGCTTTTCTTTTCTTCAAATTACCTCGGTATGTATGTGAGGGGTTTTGGTTCCTGTCTGCCATGATTTCCCTAATCACTTGATTAGGAAGAAACAAAATTAACACTTCCACTGTTTTTAAAAGAAAAAAGAAGAGATTAAATGGTGAACTATTTAGTTTCTGCGGTATGTGATAAATTAGCACAAACAAGCAAACTCTTTAAAAACTACTGAGTGGATAATTAACAACCACGGAGTCAGTATGTTATCAAAACCCATGCTTAGAAGCGTCTGGCTTATTGAGAAGACAATGTATTTTCTTCCATGTTTTAAGCTTCACCAACAACTTAAAAAAGGCTATCTAGGCTTTGGTTACAGATTCATATTTTGCATCAATTGCATCCCACGTGGGGAATTCCAAATTCATTCTTGTTCCTCAGCTTTTTTTTTTTTTTTGATCAGTAAAAGCAGAATATCTATTGAAAAACGAACGAGCACTAAGCTCCCAAAGAGTACACAAGAGGAGTACAAAAGGGAAGAACACCACCTCTCTCACCTATACCCCAACCAAGTTAAAAAATCAACCAAAGAACTTAAGTTATCATCACTAAACATCTTGGCCTAAGACCATAAGGTGAACAAAAAAGAGGATTTCATCCTGAAAGCAGAGGGGATCTCATTATCAAAAGCCGCCCTGTTCCTTTCATTCCACACCGTCCAAAATAAACAAAGAGGAGCCGCCAACCATAAACTTTTCCGCTTTTTACCAACTCTAGCACTTTGCCATGCAAGGAGTGCTTGGCGAACCGTTAATGGGAACACCCACTTATAATCCACAATGGCTAACAAAAGATTCCATAACATCTTAGCCGTTGAACAATGGATGAGCAAATGGTCTATTGATTCCTCCTCCTCTTCACATAAAAAAACACCTGTTTACAAGGGTTAATCCTCTTCTCTTTAATTGGTCAAGAGTAAGCACCTTACCCCAAGAAGCTTCCCAAGCAAAGAAACCCATCTTGGGGGGAACAATTGGGTTCCAAATGGAATGCCAAGGGAAATCCGTAGGGGGAACATGCATTAGCTTTCGATACATGAGTTTGACTGCGAAACCATCAGGCTTAATCTCCTTTAAAGTAAGGCAATCCTCTTGAGCTGGCCTAATTTTCTTATTGTGAAGAACAAGAAGGAACCTTTCAACCTCCTCCATTTCCCAATCATTAAAAGGTCTTTCAAGACAGGGACCATCCCCCATCGCCCTTGGAAGAACCTAAACCTCTCGCCACCCTCAGGTCTTCGTGGAGCAACCAAATTGGAACGTAGTGGGGAAGGCATTACGCAGCCGCCGTCTCCCGCACCCAGTGGATCTTTCCGTATCTCCCCGCCTCCGCCCATTGCCTAAGGACGGAGTTGCATTTTGAGAGAAGGTGATCCATTCTTTACTAATGTCTTTCCATAACCCAAGGCCATATCCTCCCCTTATGCTACCGGGAATTCCAAATGACCATCTCCCTCCCCTAAATTTGTGCCTTCGATCACTCAAACGCCAAAGAGAATCCCTCTCATTGGCGAATCGCCAACACCACTTACAAAACAGAGCAATATTCATCTTAGAAAGGCTTCTCACCCCAAGACCCCCGCAGCTTTTTTCAAGGCAAACTGTTTTCCAATTGACGAGGTGAGGTTTTCTCTCTGTGACGGCTCCCACCCCGCAGGAAGTCTCTCTGAATCTTCTCCAACCTTAGACAAACAATCTTTGGCATTCTAAACAGCGATAGAAAGTAAACGGGAAGGCTAGCGAGTAATTCCTGATGAGTGACCCCCCTCGATATGTACTCGTCTTTCCGCATTGCCAATCTTCTAAATCGCCTTCAATGGAGTCCTGTGACCTCTATAGCCCCGCGGAGGCACTCAAGAGGAAGGCCCAAGTACGTTGAGGGGAGGGACCCAACCTCGCAACCAAGCTCCGCCGCTAACTCCTCCACATTGTCCACCCTGCCTAAGGGGATAATCACACTTTTGAACAAATTTATCCTCAAGCCTGAAAAGGCTTCAAACCACATCAAGGTCCATCTCAGATACATTAATTGCTCAGAGTTGGCTTCGCAAACAGATAGTGTATCATCAAGATATATTAGATGAGGAAATAACAATGTCCCTCTCCATCTCTACCGGAAATCAGAACCGAGATGAAATCGCTCTTCCACTGCGCGCTTACATATACCGCTCAGGTCGCATACCGATGACAAAAAGGTAGGGGGAAAGAGGGTCCCCTTGTCTCAGGCCTCTGGAGCTCCTGAAGAACCCCGTAGAAGAGCCATTAACCATCACAGAAAAAGAAGCAGTGGATATGTACCACTTAATCCAACTAATCCATTTGGAACCAAACCCCATTCTCTCCATAATCTGAAGCAAAAAATCCCAACTAATGTGATCATAAGCCTTTTCAATATCCAACTTAAGGTGAGAATCCCCATTCTCTTCCTTCTTAGGGATAGAATCCATCGCTCTTATCGGGCAATAAGAACTCGCATCAAGAATCTGTCTCCCTTCTACAAACGCATTTTGAGATCGTGGTAATCACCCCCATAACTCTTTGATTCTATTACTAACACTTTCGATAAAATTGGTACAAACTCCCACTAAAACTACATTAATGGGTCTCAAATCCTTTAGAGTCCTCGACGCCCTTCCCTCGGGAATCAGACTAAGAAAGTAGCATCTCGTGCTTCCGACAACCGGTTGTGTTCGAAGAATTCCTTAAAAAAACCCAACACCTCACCTTTCACAAAATCCCAATTGAAAGACCAAAAGGCCAAGGGGAAACCATTAGGACCTGGGGCTTTATCGCCATTAAGCCCAGAGATTGCTGCTAGAATTTCCTCCTCTGTAAACATTTCTTCCAGCTTAGCAACTTGATCAGCCCCAATTTCATTGAACCGGAAGTCAGGGAAAGGCGGGCACCAATTGCTGGATGCAGAAAGGAGACTTTGAAAGGCTCCCACCATACCATCTTTAATCTCAGATTCCTTGACACATCTTCTGCCATTGATGCTGATGTCCCTAATGGAGTTTCTCCTCCTATTAGAGTTGGCCATCCTTTGAAAGAATCTCGTATTCGTCCCCCTTTCAACCAAGTTTCCTAGATTTTTGTCTCCAGAGACCTCTTCTAAGTCCACCCACTCTTAAACTCCCTCTCTACCCTTTCCCTCTCCTCGCATCTTCCAAAGACGTGGCCTCCTTTCCAAGTCATCCCAAAACGAGATCCCGTCAAGGCCTTCTTCCGACCTCCACTCTACCGAAAAACTTTTTGTTCTGTAACCTCATGATACCTTCAGTGGCCTTAATTCAGCCAAGACAAAACTAAAGGAACCGTGAGAAGTGCAAGTTTTGCCACCACCCTCGTAGAAGGTCCTTAAACCACTTCTACCCCAAATCACATGATCTCAAACTAAGAACTTAATGCATGTGCCTCCTCTACCGTCTGGGCAAACAGTGGCAATGGTCGACACGTGTCTCCGGAGTACTTTCAATCGTATTATCAAAATGACCTTCCAATCCGTTACTAAAAATATATCCAATGAGACATGCACCGATTATCGAGGCCAATTCCCTCCAGTAAAAGGTCCCCTCGCAAAGGGAAGATCTCCGAGCCCTAACTCATTCAATAACTTCCGAAACGCCTCATAGAGTGCGATAACCTGCCCCCCTTATTCCTTTCATTAGGAGATAGGACCATATTGAAATCTCCACCTATGCACCATGGTCCCTCCCACAACTCTTTCACCGACCCCAATTCTTCCTGCATCGTACCCAATTTGTTCTCTCCACGCCATGTGACTCCGGTGAAGGCCCACTGAAAACCATCTTCCGTATTTTTAAAAATACACGCGAATCGAAGCGACCAATTTCAACTCTCCATCACCTCAGCTTTCTTTTATCCCAAACACAAGAATTCCCCCATTGCCTCCGTCCACAACCCTCCACTCCACCCAATCTACTCCACCCCCAAACCACGAGCATCACCCTCAAACACTAAACTTAGTTTCTGGCAGCAAACCAGATCCACCCTCCGAGACCTAATAAATTTATGATGATCTTCCTTTTGTCGAATTATCCCGTACCTCTAACGTTCCATGAGATGATGCAGAACTCAACAAAATCCCGTCTCTTCCCTCCGCTGGGTCCTTCCCCGTTATAATTTATAGTGCATTCCACCTTTAATTCCTCGCTCTAATTCAAGTAGGATTTCCTTTCTTTATTACTGTGTCGCTGACACCATTCACGATCAACCCAGACCTCCGTCATAACTACTGTCAGACCCTTGTAATCACTTAATCTCAATCAAAGAACCGTCCTCCCTCACTTTATAACCCAAACTTCCGCTGCATTTGCTCCCAAGCAACCTCCTCCCATCCCCAACTCAAACCATAATAGCATCCGAAAATTGAGATATTCTTCCCATTCCATACCGCTTCATTACTACTCACACCAGCTTAAATCTCCACCTCATCCTCAAAGCAATTCCTCGTGCCACCCGACCTCCGTAAAGAAGCGGTCCAAAAAACAAGAGCAAAGAGAAGAAGTAATAGGAGGTGACTTCGTTTCGTACCTGGAGCCGCAAGTGCGCCTTCTAAAATCCTCAGCGACCTCCGCTCTGATGCTACTTTCCACTATTTCCAGAGCTTGACTGCTCGATATCTTTCACCGAACTTTCGCTCCTGAAATAAAAACTGGGGTTCGTAGGTCATCTCCCGCAGCCCCACTTTCTCACGTGTGCCAGCCGAAACTATACGCTCCTTCAACCCCGCCTCACTGGCGTTCAACTCAGCCAGGATTTCTCCAAGGCAGATCCAAGATCATCCAGCGGCCCAGGTGAAGAGCCCTTCACGCCTCAGTCGATCTCTCAACTGCACTCTCTGCTTTCTTCGTATCGCAGCGATATCTTTCTCGACCTCGTTGAAATATCCGAGCCGCCTTGACTTCCAAAGTTTTCCTTGTTTTTGTTTTGCTTTTCGGGGCCTTTGTGAGATTAACATCTTCATGTTGTGCTTATCCTCACCTCAATCCAGCCCACTCCCCTGCTTCCGGGCACAGTTTTATTTCGGGTCCGTGCCGGCCCTTTTCCAACCCGCCTGTATCCTTTCGAGGATTACCCCTCCTTTCCGGGCCCCGCCCAAGGGTCGAGGCCGCTCGCCCATCACGTGATCCAAATTCCCATCAAGCAGGCCGCAGCCGTCGCCGGACCGTACCCCGCCCTTCACCGACGTGACCACCTTTACCTTTAACCCACCTCCCCTGATCTCCCCCCCTACGCTTTATTATCTGCTTCCGCCCAACAAATCCCACTCCACCCGCCCGACCGGTCGCCCTCAAGGCCGACCGCCTTCTGCCTGCGACTCTCTCGATTATCATCATTGCAGCTGAGGCGATCAAGACCCACTCTCCCTTCCGCGCGTGCCTCTCCATTGTCTTCTTCAAAGCCAGACTTTCCAGAACCCAGAGAAGGAAGGCTGGTGAAACACGCTTACCCATGGACGGACCTCCCACCAGATCTGAAGCTCGAAAGATCCAAGGCCTTCCAAAATGTCGAATCGTGCTCGCCGAGGAGACCCTTGATTTTACTCAACACCGCCCGGGGCCTTAAGCCCCTTCTCGCCTCCAGGTTATTAATGGCAAATCCTCCGCAAGCGTCACCTATTCTCGCTTAGGACCTCCGCTTCCACAGTGAAGTGGAAGCCCTACCACTCTAACTCCATTCTACTACAAGAACCCTTTTCTCTCTCTCCTCATACATCCCCGTAATATGGATCCCATCTCTAACTCCAATAGTCCTTCTCCGGGGAATTTCCTTTTCTCCCGACTCAAGGACTTGCTTCGCCTCCACTGATGATTCAAACTCCAACAAAAAGAGGTCTCATTCGTGGCGCCCACCCTCAAACCTTCAAGGCTGAGCCTCCAGTTCTCCTCGAATCGTAGTCTCACACAAATTTTCCTCAACAATAGACTCCGCTTTTGTCTTCCACGTCCCGATCAAAACCCACTCGCAATGTATCTGATGCCTCTTCCTGAGCCGCAGCCTAACATCCACTCCAAACCGTTGTCCTTGTATTTCTTCACCCATGCCTTATCGATTTCCGGAGCTCCCCAACCCGATCTTTAACTCCTACCGGGGTCTGCCTCCTCTCTTCCTCCTTTGCCTGCACGCGACGCATGGTCAAAGGAATTTCCTCCTGTTGTTTGAGGCTCATTCCTCTTAATTTCTCTGCCAACAAGGCCCACCCATTCACAAACCCCCTTCCTTCTGGAAACCAAACGTTGTTTTTCGCCTTCAACGCCCTAGCAAAAAACAGAAAGCAGAACTCCCATCATGGTTCTCTCAAGGCTCCAAACCAGAATCGTCTCGTGGCTCCTCCAAACTAAGTGGATCTATCTGCTGAATATTACAGAGATTTATCATGCAAAGACTCATCTACATTCTTCATAAGGTTGAATAACCCTTCTTCTCCAAAACGAATCCACGATACTTTGCCTCTACTCCGTTCTGTAATAACATATTTGGTTTTTTTACCTTCACCCTCCGCCGTAATCTCGAAGGATTTCGCCTCGACGGCGAACCAGTTTGCATTCATCTTCCTTGATGTCTAGATGAACTCCCAGGGTATGACATTGTTACTAACCTACATTCTTGTTCCTCCTATACATAGCTATATATTATCTGTTGTACGATGCATAAGTATGAAAAGATATTTTACATTCAGTTATTTCCTTTCTTACCTACTTTGCATTTTCTTTTCTAGACAAGTTTTTTCCCTTTTATGTCAGCTCTTCCCTATGCTTAGAGGCTTCCTTGGATAAGATAACACTTATGTTGCCCTTCCCAAACTTTTGATCTTCGGTCTCTTAAAATGTTGGAAGGGTTTTCAACCTCACTTCTTCTAGATGTAGTGATAGTGAGAGGGTCTACTCAGTTTCAAATTAACATATTCACTTTCATTGTCTATTTGATTCCTTAATCTCATCCTCAATATTCACATAAAACCTCTACTCTGAAGTGTCCATGGGTGTTGAAGATGTTCAGGGTCCACTAGAAGACTTCTGGACATTCAAATACATATGATAACCCACTAGTCATTATAACAACATAGTATGCATAAAGAACAAAACATATATGTAATGGCTAAAAGTTGAAGAGAAATAAGTAAGAGCCTACGTTACAAACCTTCACGCCTTGCCACTTGCCGCTGATAATGTTATGGATGTAATCCTCCGCCTCACGAACAGATCGAACCTTGAAGGCGTAGTTTACCTAAAATAAATAAAATTAAGAAATAAAGAGCCCTCTCATCAGTAATCCATAGTAAATGCCTTATGTTGGTTCCTTTCGAAAGGTTCATGGGATCTCTTATCCTCGTGAATGCTTAGTAACTTTTGTTGTAAAATTGCCGTACTAAATGGGAATCGAGATTTAAGGTTGAAACACTCACGGAAAATTTTCCACCTTCTAGTCAAATCTTCAATGTAAAGCACTTTTTCTTTCAAACTCGCCTCGTGCACAGAACTGGGCTGTGATAGGCTCTCGAGATAAGGAACATGTGCTGCTTGATGGGACAAAAATGAAAAGCAACCAATTTGCACGTTGACAGGATAGGTTCCTTTTGTTTTGAAATGAAAAGCAAATTTAAGAGAAAAGTAACTATGGGACAAAAAAGAAAAGTTATGACGTTGACGTGGACAAACCGCCAGTTCTACAACCAATTCTATCAAACGGGACATGCAAGCCCCGGGTGGAGACCAACTCTTAGTATCGCTGCCTCCGAAGGCGATACCGGCCATATCGACGGTAGTCCTTCGGCGCGTATTTCACCGTTGAATCAATCGGATCCGAACACGACTCGGCCCCAATCGTGATCACTTATATTCCCACCCACCGGCCATGATTTTAAACGCCACATCGCGGCCTCGAAAGACGTATTCTAATCCGACCCAGCCGGACCATGTCGGACAAACATAGCGCGATTTCCAAAGATGGGTGTCCAGATTTGAATTCATCACCCGACACCCAGAGACGACCTTATTTCGACGTGAGTGATCAAACACGACACTGTTCATAATCCATTTATCAGATTTTAACGACGGAGATGCGCACACCCACCCAGTCTGATCATATCGAGACTGACACAGAATTTTGAGGGATCAAATCTTATCGAAACCTGATACTGACGTTTAACCGACAAGCAAATGTTTTGCTCCATGGTGATTGAGTTAATGCCTTTGCGCTCGCTGAAGGCTGCTGAAAATCATGAATACAAGAGAAGCTTTAATAATTCTAAGAAAGAGTAAGGAAAAGAAGCGCATAGACTAACCTGTAAGGGGAAATCGAGATAGGGTTTCTTACAACTGCTTTGCTGGCATGTGTGAACAAGGAAATCATATGGGGTTTCTTACGCCAATATTACATTAATCTACCTTTTTTTAGCTAAATAATTTATTATTCTATTTGTTTCTTGATAAATATGATAACAATGGTAGATAGTTATATAGATAAAATAATTTAACTATATAAACTATGTTTTTATTATAACAATTTATAATTATTTTGGAGTCTCTTTCCGTCTTCATGTTTAAAAAATCATTATCTCTTATAATTAAAACATCATTTCTTATAACCTGCCATTAGTGATATATATCCATTTATCTTTATTTGCGATTTTAGTCTAATAGAGATAAATTTATCATATTCTCTTAAATCTTTTTTTAAGAAAAATTAATTATTTTTAAAATAAATATATTTATAACTAAATAAATAATCAAAATTTATGATTTTTAAGAATACAAAAATAGAGATATGTGTTACTGACATCCCTAAAGTAGAAGATATCAAATTTAAAAGAAAACTTTTAAATTTTATATACAAATATTTTAGTATCGTGAGCTTTTTTTAGTCGAGTTAAGTTTCTTTCGCTTTCGAATCATTAACATTTAATTCGAGCTCACTCGAGTCGAGTTTTGATCGAGTCGAGTTCGAGTAGCTCGCGAGTTGTCTCGTATCATTAGCACCCCTAATACATAGCTATATATTATGTTTTACGATACATAAGTATGAAAAGATATTTTACATTCAGTTATTTCCCTTTCTTACCTACTTTGCATTTTCTTTTTCTAGGACAAGTTTTTCCCTTTTTATGTTGCCCTTCCCTATGGCAGAATTCCTTTTGGATAAGATAACACTTATTCTTCCATGGCCTGTGGTACATGTCAATTGAACACAGTATTTCACATGTACAATCACAAAATGTAGTGTTTCCAAAATGCTACCTTAAGTTGTATTCCAAAACGAAACCTAGAATTCGAAGCTTCCGGCCAAAATTTGTACAGCTTAAGCATTCAAGAAAATCTAGCCCGTGTTTGGTTCGAAAAAGAGCAAAAAAAGAAAACAAAATTTTCATTCTTATGTCATCCATCTCTTATCTTTTGCTTCCAACAAAAGGTTATACATAATAATAAATTTTTTAAATTTTTTTTTTTTGATGGATAATAGATTTTTAAAAATCGGTCAGTAGCCCGAGCATTCGAGGTAATTTCTTAAGTAAAATAGTGTTTTGATGGAGTCCAAATCTGAGTGGTGAACACTTTACAATTCTTATATTTTCTCAAAAAAACTCAAATTCAAAAGTAGCGAAACTAGAAAATGCAGTCATGCTAAAATCCGAACTTGAAAATAGTTGCGTCGGTAAAATAGAAAGCTAAATTTCAAAACTTCAGTAATAAGCTTTCCCTTTGGTTATAAAGCGTTCGGAAAATTCTGACACCACAGTTTACCTAGAAAACGAAGAAAAATAAAAGAAAACCACGTTTTGATACCTGTGATATCTTTCTTACTTTCTTCGCGGCCAAAAATCCAAATGAAATAATAAAAACTCACTTTTTTTTATTCGTATCGATATTTTCTCGCCAACCAATGATTGTATCTAACCTAAAAGAAATTTTCGACATACAAGCGATTAACAATTGATTTAATCGGGGAATAAGTTAGGCGTTACCTTAACTGAGGCCGTCGAAGCGTGGCGTTTGGAGGAAAAATGGAGTGCTGCAGGTAGTCATGCACATTCGAAGCGAGAAAACCACTAAAATCACGGGTACGAGTTTAGCACCGATCGGCTAATAATGGGCTTGGCGAGGCCCACGAATTTTGAAGCATTAGAGTACATTGAGTGGGCTCATTTCTAATAGGTTAAAAGCTTCTGGATCAAATGTTACAACTCGGATTATTTAGTTCATATGAGAAATTTTAAGGTGACATTACGTTTTAAAATTTTCAATTCATCATAGTTTCAATAGGTTTAAGTAAGTTTTGAATATATGTGGACTCCATATTTTGGTTATGACGACGTATTTCCACTAAAAGAAGAGACTTGTTTTTTTGTATTTTTGAAAAACCATTTTGAAAACGGTTGTGAAGATGTCACTTATTTTATTTTTTAAGGGAAAATAAAATAAAAAATAGAAAACACAATGTGACTCATAATATATGGAAATGAGAGTGCAGAAAACTGAGTCTAGATCTGGGGTTAGGTTACCTGCGAGAAGGCATGGTGAAAGTCATATCACCCCTCACAAACCTCTACAAATGTTAGGTCTCACAATAATCAAGTTATGACAAATATGACAAATGAGTAATCAAGTAATGAATACCCGAAGAAACTTGACAATAGTAACATGATGGCACATCAAGCATATAATAAATTAATAAATGATTAAATGAGGAAAAGAGTGTACCATGGCAGCGAATTTAAATAGTTATCAATAGAAAATAGATTAGCCCAATAACACATGAAAACATCAATGATTAATTTAAAAAATGAGCGTCAAATTATTTAATGAATATACATGAGATGTCGAACCACCACTAAAGCCCATTTATTTAGCACACAATTAAGGGCCAGTTTGGCAGTGCTTTTCTAGATCTAAAAACACTTTTAAGTGTTTTTAGGACAAAAAAAAAGCGTTTGGTAATATTTTCAAAAGCACTTTTGAAATCACACCTCCATAACCAGTCACTGATTTGTTTCCGTAGTGTGCGGTGCTAAGTCCCGACTTAGCCAACCTGTGCAATCAAATAATAAAAAGCAAGCAACACAAATTTATTTTACGAATCTCATTCCAACTTGTATTACTAAACAGAGTTTGTCTTTAAACTAATGTGCACAAGGCACTATATTACAACGGCAATTACAAATACAAAGGGACCCCCCTTGAATTCTCTAACCTTCCCCACAATGAGGACAAAGGTCCTTATATAGACCAAATTGTCTCTTCCCAACAGTTACAGCCCTTCCCAGGATTTGAATCTTTGAATTCAAATTTGTCTCCATTGTGATCAGTTGCACCTCTTCATGAAGAGGTGTCAGCTTTTAAGTCTCCTTGTTCCCTTTAGGCTTAGCTCTTAGCCATGTTCCATGTTTTGAATATTCAAATCCATTCAAATTCAAATTTGCCACTCTTGTGACCAGTTGTATCCCTTCCTGAAGAGGTGTCATCGCATGAATGTCCAAGTTCCCTCTAGGCTTGGCAATTGGTCTGGTGAAGGATTGTGTCGAGTTCGCCCTTTCTCCTAAGGTCTGAGAACACACAGGAGTCTTTTCCACATCCCATAGCTACTATGGACATCTAGAGTGTCACCCCCTTCTTGCAAGGTCCTCGTATCTGCAGACAAGCCATGTATTATCGGGTTCCATCACGAACAATTCGCGAAGCCATGCACTGCCATGCATCACCATGTGTTGCCATGCATCACCATGTCTTTGCGTGCGATGCCATGTGTTGCGATGCATTTGCCATCTTATTTGCCATGTCTTTGCCGTACACTACCATGCACTACCATGTAACCTTGAACTAGATCATGGCGTACTCCCATGATCACCCACCCGACCTATGCCTGAGGCAGTTCCCCGTGCCCTGTCGATTCTGCATGTGGGCACTATCCATAATACTGCTTAAGGCCTCGCTACTGCCATTTGATCCCACATGTATCCCACATTCCGCGAGTGTCGAACGCCGTGCCAACATCGGAGAGGAGGTGACATGCATGTCTATGCGCCCATGTATGTGTCTTACAGGCATCACGCATGTCATGGCCTGCCCTGGCCTGGTCTCGACTCCCTACTCATGAGAGACCACTACCCCCCTTAAAGAGCTTATTTAGCCTTTTTCAGTATGGCTTGAGGAGACATCAGGGTATGCTGAGGAGGTATAATGCCCTAGTTACTCTTCTACCCTTTGACATGCTCTTTGTTCCATTCTTACAGAATCTCAGATCTGACCAACCTGAATCACGCCCAGTGCCTTGCTTTTGTTAGAATGCTTTCTCATGGGTGTAAAATGACCCGTGGGGCCACTCCCCATGTCTAGATCCGGCTTAGGTCCCGAGAAAGGGTTACAAGCCCAACCTCACCAGCAGGGTTGATGAGTGCCTAAGACACTTTCGGGTTGTACCCACGTATGTCTTATGTTTAGCGTTATTTTACATTTTGTCGTATTTTTATAGCTTAATATTAGATTAGTGCAATTGGTGTGAATGCAGGTGAAGTTGGTCTCGAAAATGACAATTTTGGGGGCGTTTGGGCCCAGTGAAAGTGCATAAAGATGGTTGGGCGTCGCGGCGTTCCAACTTTTATCGTGATGTCCCAACGTCGTGGCGCCTGGCTATCAGCGGCGTTAGATTATTAATTTAAAGTCGGCCAGTGGCGATCGCGACGCCTCAGCGTTCTGGCGTTCTGCCGTCATCGCGACGTCGGTAGCTAGTTTTTCTTCTCGTCATTAAAAGCAAAAGAGGCGCGGTCGAGGCATCGGGAATACGAACTAGGGCACAAAATCGGAGCGGCGACAGGCGAAGAAGAAGAGCCCGTGATTTGTATTTTTCCTCTTTTTGGACAATAGTACTGATGTTTTACATATTACATTTTAGTATTTTCTTACAACCTTAGCAGAATTATGTCGTGACATTGCTAAATTATGTCGCGACAAAAAATGCATGCTACGATAAGATGTTAGGCGACAGAGATGAAAACTATGTCGCGACAGAATTTTCTATATCACGACAAAGCTACTAATTGGGCCATAATTTTTGGGGATCCACAATTGGTGTGCCTAGAGAAATAAACCCGTGTTTGAAAATCTATAAATAGATGCATCTATGGCATTATGTGCAGCTTCTGCCAAACTAAGAACTTCTAGGTAGCTAGAGACTCTTGTATATTATTTTTATTTTATTTTTCTTTTCTTTTGTTTAGTTTTTAGAGTATCATTTTAGCTAGTTCTTTTTGGGATTGAATAATGTCGATGTGAAGTTATTTGGGTTCGTTGTAAATTTTTTTTTCATTCTTTATGCGATTAAATGAATTTTAAATTTTAGGTTTATTTATTTCGGTTCGTTTGCAATTTCGGTGAATTTACCTAATCATTTAGTCACTATTATTTGTGATCCAGCTTTGAAAAACTAAGCTCCATCTGGGAATGGATCGATGTTGATTATTATTTTTTACTCAACTTGAAAGAAGGTCCTAGTTTGAATGTTTGGATTTATGTAATTGGTATTGTTCTTGAAGCTAACTGTTCGGAATATTAGTAGCTTATACCGAGGAAAATAATTTGTATCTTATACGATTTCGGGAAGCCCTCAGTGACATAGAGATGAAGATTCTTGCGAGAGTATGAAGCATTTACTTAGGGGTATGTTAGACTAATATTATGGAACAACTGAACTCTGAAAAATCACTTAGATAGATCATTAACTTACTTATAGTGTGAGGATAGTTGGATGATGTATCAATTTAATTTATCAAAGGTTTCTCCTCAATCTGATAAGAGGATTTTGATCCCGTGTTAGCATAGATCTAATCAAGAAGATAGATAATCTTATCAAATTAGATGGATGAGTTATTAATTAGATTGGAGAAGGCTTGCAACATCCTGCCTATAGGGGCAGGAAGTCTTTAGTAATAGGAAATGGGTATGAAGTATTGAAAAGGAAAAAACACCTAGATCTTAGAAAGAGGTTTCTATTCTCTGATAGCGATTAGACCCATGTCTCTAGAAAGGAATATAGATATGTAATTCGTGAAATGTATGGTTTATAAATCAAACTATACTACCATCTTTGACAGGATTCGGATTCCGAGCTAATGAAAGCAACTATGTTGGAAAATGATGCATAAATTGATAATTGAACATGATCTATTTCCCAGTGTTACCTTACCCAGTGGACGTTCCAATCCATTTTTTTGAATTCTTTTCATGTAGCTATAGAGTTTTATCTAGTTTTACTTTTGCTTAAGTTTAGAAACAAACTATTTTTAACTTTGGAGTTCAAATAGCAAAGATCTTGAATAGATGGAGTACTTGATCTTTAGATTTATCATCAATCCTCGTGGGAATGATATCTAGACTTAAATTCATTTTATTACTTGTATGACCTGTGCACTTACAGTGATTTAGACCAAAATCAATTTTAATGGTCCTTTTTTCAAAAAGGGCTAAACACGGGCTAAACACATATTTTTATCAAAATTTAATCAATCAAGTTTTTGGCATTCCAGCTAGGGACTGAAAGTCTTTGGATGGAATTGTTGAATGCTTCATCGAGATTTGATTACATGTTTAAAAATTAGTGTCCGATGCCGAAGGAACATAACTAAAGACGGGGATGGTTGTTGCGACAACCACGTGGGAGAGCTTCAAGACCCCTATTCGGACTGCAAGTTTCCTCCTTCATAATTCGGGTCACCAACACTAACAATGGGTTACATAATTATTAATCAAAACTCTGACTTGCGCCCGGCTACTAGTTTCATCTGAATATTTTGTATTTAACGAGCACCCTTTTATCTTTAGGCATTATGTTATTTTTAGGTACATAAATATTCAAACCATAATGATTGGTAATAATTTATGTTTGATAGGTAAAAAGCAGCTTCATTAAAAACCAAAAGGTAAACACAGAAGTCTGAGGTTGTAAACAAATGATATTGCAATTTCTTAGTAATAAATATTAAGATTACAACAAAATTATAAGTTTTATCTATAATATTTATATTGGGTACTACTTAGGATGTATATATTATGAACAAGTTAATGTCACACAATATATTTTATTACATCTAACCATATTATTTCAGTATTGATATTTTCTTCTTACAAAAAGTTAAATTAGTGTAATGAGAAATGAAAAGCGATCGTTTGGTTGAGGAGCTAAATGTAGTTTCTAAAAATGAGAGTAGTAAATATTAATCAAGATGCATGACTTTGCTTTTATGCTTATCGGATTTCACCCCCCTTATGGGGGATTTGTTTAATCGGATCTGCCGTACAACAATGATCTCTGCGATCTCTATAGAATCATTGATTGGGAATCTACAATGTTACTTGAAAATATATCGCCTTCAAAGGGAGATAATGGTCGTACCTCGGGGCTGAACATAGAGGGATGCATCGGCGACATCGGGGCACAGGTGTGCGAGCGAGGTGTTCACCACCCCGATGGAGCGTCCGCGCAGGATTCGATCCTTATACGGATTACGGAGCGTAGCCCTAACTGGATCTGGGCTTACACAGATGATACCACCAACAACTCAAATGCCTTGTTTTGGCCCATTACAGTTGAGAATAATGTGGTCGCTCTCCACAACCTCGGTAACAACAATTTTTGTAAGAAACTCACCACTAAGGACAAGACTACCCACCTCAATGTCGTCGTCCCCACAATTATCAAAGAGGCATGTCTTGATAACGGCAATTTCCGCCTCATGGACGGTAGGATCTATAACCAGAGTGTCATGGTGATGGCCACTTGACAAGCCACTAACATGACCAACCAACCAGCAAACACTTTCGACAAGCTGAAGCTCACTTATCAAGGGAACTAAGGAAATGACGTTTGCGAAGTTGGGTGTCAGGCTTATAAGCGGCACATTCCCTTTATCTTTGAAGGGACCGGTAGAAATTTCGGCCAATTTTTACAGTGCATATGAGTGGGGAGAAAATGAAACAAAGTCGACCACATTGGAGTCTATTTACACTATTATCGTGCCACCAATGGCTAGAATTGTAGTGAGCATGCAAACGACGAGGTTCTATGACGTTCCTTTCTCCTACTCGCAGTGTGACACTTCGACAGATGGGATAGTTGTTATCCTCAATATGAATGATGATGTTTTCAAGGGCATCAATTGCTACAACTTCAAATACGAGACTAAAGAAGAAAAGCTATGATGTCAAATGCTTCTACCACTTGTTGCATGCATGGTCTAATCTAATCTACTCCTATCCCGGCCCCTTCCTGGCCTAAATGATATTAATTATCAACCCTAATAAAATTGTGCTTGCCCTGCCTTTACTTCTTCAAAGTGTTGTCCATGATTGGGGAACGCTTTGAAGAAGACATGTTTGTTTGTATTAAGTTATCGTTTGTATCGTGTCTACTGTTTTACTTTGTATTTTCTAGGTTCTTTCGCTTAAGCTATCGTGTGTGTGTTTGTCTTATCATGTGTACGGTTTAAGGTTGTGTTTTCTAAGTATTGATAAATAAATATTAAGGGGTATTAATTGTGTAGCTTGATTTTTTTTTCCTTCTTTCTATTTGTTTTCTTGAATACTTATGCCCACATCTCACATATGCTGTTCAATTCATTTCGGATATTAGTGCAAGGGATATTGTAAAATCTTTAAATACACCATGAAGGTTGATGAGTAAAGCACCGGTGAGCAAACATCGGACTAAACAGCTTGTCTGAATAATTTCTTTGTTTGGAAAATGTTTCTAGCTTAAGAATACATCCACGTGAAATAAATGACAGTCACTTACATCCCCTCTTCTTTGCTACTGGGCAGTTCTTTCGGATTAAAAAATTGCGGTAGTCTTGAACATGAAATAACTTAGGTGCCTCCCCCTCCAGGTAGTCATCATAAATTTTGCTCAGGTGTCCAAAACAATTCTAGTTATACATAGACAAACTTTCTCTTATACTTGTAGACGTGGGGGTTCTCAATTCAATTCTCATTCTATCTTTCTCACAAATTATACTGAGCTAAGTAAAACATTGTGGGTGCACTTCTCTTTTATTTCAAAAGAAGAGGTGACTTTGCTCGAGGTGAGACAGCCTTTAGAAGCAGGGGCTAAGATGGGTGGTAATTAATGCCTAGCCCAGAGCTATGAGCAGCGAGGATCGATAGTGGTGTAGCAAAACATAGTCCCTATTTTTCGTGTATGAAATTTCGGTGTTAGTAAGACCACTTTCCCGGTAAACTTCTTTTCAATAAAATTTTACACAAAATAACCATATGTTTAAGAAATGCTAATTTAATTAAAATTATCATCCAAGAGAACGTTAATTAAGCTTCAAAACTCTCCTAAAAATGATTAAATACAAACAAGATATGAGAGAAACAACAAACAAATCAAGTGCAATATAAGGAAATTGAGAGAAATGATTTATAACTCTTTTATAGTTATTCGACAAGTTGTCTATGTCCACTCTTCTCGAAGCTTCTCATTGAGTGGGGTTCCAATAATCTGTGGCATTTCCTTTGGAAATTAACTAAAAAAGGTAGAAATGAGAGACCATGTAGGCGTTTCCTTTATCGTGAAAACAACAAAGCCCAGGTCGGAAAACAAAGGACATTGTCAAACTAAGTTACAAGCTAATACAGGGTTATTTGAGGTGAATGTCCTATAAATAACCCCACATTCAAACAAAAATTTTCTTATATCTAGACCTTCTATTAATTCCTATTCATTTTGCTAATTGGTTCATTGATTTTATCCTCACGATTACCACCCGTCTCCTCGGCTTCCTTGTAAAACTTTGTACCCACACGAAAACCACCTTAAAATGTTGGAAGCGAGAATACAAAAACTTATAATCTCCTTAAAATGGACCCACATTAAGCGATTTAAATGGACAAGATCTTTCTATACACATGATGCCATGCTTCCCCCGGCCTTTGCCCAAGCAGAAGAAATTAAGCTGAGGACTCAGAACTTAGGCCTCAAAATAATCCCGCCTTATGAGGTCAAAGAAATCAGCAAAATATTGCATACCTGTTCAATTATGTTATTGTCTGTCAGAGGAACTTTCTGTCCTTCAATCTTTGCATAACCCTTCTTGTAAATCAGCTCCTTCACATTCTTGAGATTAGGATATCTTCAGAGAATGAACAAAATCTCAATGAGAACCACCATGTGATCCTTGCAGTTATTATTCCTATTATTATCAATTAGCACAGCACTAGTAGTTGTTCTAATTTTTTTGTAATTGTTGTCTTGACTAGACAAAATACTTGACCCACCCACATTCTTGAGATTATGGTATCTTTGGAAGATGAGCCAAAAACCCGTCAAAAGCCAATGACCATTAGACCCATCAAAAACCCACTTGTACAATGCAGTATATAATTTTCCCTTTGTTAATCAAAGTGAGTTGGAGGCGTGTGCCTTGAAAAGATTGATCATGTAACTTGGAAATTTTCATTTTTTCCCTTTAGTACTGAATTGGTGTTTGGTCAAAACAGTTTTGAGTGGATATCTCACTCTATGTTAAAGGAATTTAGGTGCAATTATCGAATGGGTACAAATTCTCGACTTTTTCAAAATTTTAATATAGCTAACTTGGCTAAAAATGATGACACATATAGGCACTTAGATACACTTAATACCAATTATCCCTAGCGGTAGTTAAAGTTACTTATTGCTATATTTAAATTTCAAATAATTATTGTATAAATTCTAATACAATTAATGTGCTAGTTTCTAGTGCTAATACAGTAGTAGCATGTTAGTGCTGAGATTCAACATCACAAATAACAAATAATTTTTATTAATTTATAGTTTAAATCCTAAATAATTTATTTTCCAAATTTACATCTCAGCTCATGGGTTCAATTTTGTGTGTAAAATGATAAAGAAAAAATGGACCTCAAGTGCCTTTTAGCATAAATAATTTCTTAAAATTTTATAATATTAAATTGGAAAAGATTATATGAGATTAATTGGATCACAAGTAAACACAAATTCCCTCCTCGAATCCACAAAACATGATCATAAAACTAGCTTCCAATGAACTAGGTCTCCTTTTATCAAAGAAACCATGAAACCAATATTAAAAATTCCTTTTATAGTGAAAATTTCCATTTTCTTATCTCTTATATATAATTTCACAAAGAAATCAAAGCTTATCCATACACACACACACACGAAGATCAACATTTATATGCAAAAGGAAAACAGTGAGAGCAATCCCGTATTCGCAAGGAGTATTGACAGGCATCCCACCCCTAAACTCATGCAGCATAACCAATATAGCATCATGGCTACACATGAATGTTGAGTGAACATGCATATATAATATATCTCACTATGAGATTCGCCATCTAGGGGCATGTGTATCCTTTCAATTTCACATAGCTCAAAAATGCTAGACACAGGGGCATTGCCTTTCTATATACCATTTGTTTTAGTCATAGAGGTTCATGTCGATTTGTTGATGGGGCAAGGGAAGGATGCTTCATGTCTTGCTTAAGGTGGGGATTAATAAGAGAGGGATTATTGAACTCCCATCACTCTTTGTTGACAATACTCTCCCATTTTGTAATGCATTTCATGTAAAGTGTTTTTGGTTTGAAGCGGAGTTTAGGGCTTAAGCGACAACGGAAAAATGGGAAACAATCCATATTGAAGTGAGGTTCCGGTGTTGAGGACTAAGATTTTGTTAGGTTCGTGAGAAAGTTTTGGCCCGTCGATGGGATGCTCTATCAAATCTTCTACATCCGGGATGTTGTGGAGGTTCCTTAAAAGGTCGGTTCTGGTGACATCGGCATTTGTACACAAATTGCAAATAACACCCTTTTTGGAGCTCATTGTCTACCTTGCCTATCTACATGTTCCCGATTTGTCATTCTAGAGTTGTTTTTCATAGGCACACAAGAATCCTCATAATGGCGCTGAAAGGCGCACGAGTTGTTACAAGCTAACATTCAAGAAGATTCAACATACCTGTGTTGGGGGTGATTCTTCAAGAAAGAAATGTAACTCAATTGGTTGACCCCATGCATGGACAAAAGGGAGGGCATAGTAGGCACTAAAGATCCCTTTTTCTTATAGGTACAAGTATAATGGATTTAAAAGTATACATGATGGAGTAGGACTTTTGGTAAGAGATAGGGCAGGCTTTGTAGTTGGATAATTCCTAGGTAAATTTGGTGAGGACCACGAGAAAGTGGTGCTCTAGCGAAAAGAGGGAAAGATATGCGGGTAGGTTCATGGAAGCAATAAAAATAGATGGATATAATTTCAAGCTAGGACCCCGATATTGCGTGGTTGATGAAGTAGAAAAATGTGATTTAAGAAAAAGGTTTTGAGTTTGGGAAAATCGAGTCCCAGATGAGCGATTTTGTTTTTGAGTCACCACTTACTTTTTATTTTTATTTATTTAGGGGAAAATCAAGTAAGAACAAAAACCCCTAATGACTCCAATCAGGAAGAAACAGTCCGCGAAACATGAGTCTGGTTTCGAGGATCAGGTTACCTATTGGGAAGGTACCTCATGTGAGGTAGCACCCCTCTAAGCCCGGGACACATATGAGTCAAAGATCCGTTAACCACCTAGGTTAGACAGACGACATGAATCACATAAACCTGGGTGGAATCCATCATACATTTAATCTCAACAAAAATATAACCAAAGGCATATACACGAGGTCCACCAGCCATCTTGTTGCATAAGAAGAGCGATCGATAAGCACAACAAGCATGTATAGAAACAAGCCCCAAGTATTCACATAAATTCCATTATCCCGACATGGCTTACATACACATGGTCCTAATATGCGACTGAGGAAGGAGTTAGTCACATAGTTCAACCATACAACAATCTCTCAAAATTAAATATCAAAAGTGAGGGATGCCAGGAGCAACCATAAATTGCATCTCAGCCACTCATTACTGCAACACCACCTGTGGAGCTATAAAAACATGCCAATTCATCCCAAAAAATCAGTCTTGACAAAACACTACCGACTACTAGTGCTTAACTAACCACCTTTAACCCACATAGACCCTAATTCTTATGAATCCAAAATAAACCAACATAACCTAAACAAAACCTCATTTCAGACCTTAAACATAGCCTACCCAACGATACGAGAGTGAATGGGCTTGAATCACAAAGTCATGGGCTCAATTAAGGCGAAATCGAGACCACCCCTGAAAACCCAGTAGACTAGCTAATCCGGTTCCCCAGCAGGTGTGATTGAGAACAAATCTCAAAATTTGTCGGAACATTCCTCACGATTAAGGAACCCAGCCAAAAGCAACAATGTACGATTAGAATTAGGATGAGAGGCGACCCAAACAAGGCAAAGTGCCCTAACTGCTATCCTTGGAAAAAACCTAATGAACTGGTTGATCCAATTCTCCAACCGGTTGAGCCGGTTGAGAAAAATATCTTAAAATTTGTCATAACATTCCTCACATAGTAAGGAACCTATGAAAGCTCATGATAGACGATTAGAGTCTAGATGGGTGAGAACTTACCCAAACAAAGCAAAGTGCCCTAACTGCTACCCTTAAAAAAAAACCGTCGGTTGAGAACAAATCTCAAAATTTGTTAGAACATTCCTCACAGAGTAAGGAATCCAACAAAAGCAACGATTATGCGATTAAGACTCGAATGAGCGAGAGCGCTCAAACAAGGCAAAGTGCCTCTTCTTATCCCCTAAAAAAACCTCATGAACGGCTGATCCAGTTCTCCAACCGATTGAGCAGTTGAGAAAAAATCTCAAAATTTGTCATAACATTCCTCACAAGTAGGAACCTGACAAAAGCAACGATTAATCGATTAGGAGTCCGGATGGGTGAGAACTTACCCCGAACAAGGCAAAGTGTCCTAGCGCTATCCTAAAAAATTGTCGGTTGAGAACAAATCTCAAAATTTATCAGAACATTCCTCACAGAGTAGAGTCAACAAAGCAACATTGGCACAATTCCGACTCGGATGAGTGAGAATACGTGGAGCAAGGCCAAAGTTCCCTAAGCTATCCTTGAAAAAACCTAATGAAGCGCTGGGCGATCGGTTCTCCGATAATTAGTAGATTGAGAAAAATCTCAAATTTTGTCGAACATTCCTCACGGAATAAGGAACCCGACAAAAACAACGGTTATGCAATTTAGAGCTGCAGATGAACGAATTGGCCAAACAGGCAAAGTGCAAGCGATATCCCACGAAAAAACCTAATATAGATTGGTTGATCCGGTTCTCAGCCAAATTAAAATGCAGTGAGAACAAATCTCAAAATTTGTAGAACATTCCTCGAGTAAGGAACCAACCAAAAGCAGCGATTATGCAATTCCGACTCGGATGAAGTAGATGACGAGCAATGCCAAGTGCTCTAAAGCGAGGTTGCCCGACATCGGAGGCGAGCCAATGTATCTAAAGCGAGAGAGATCGTGCACGTTCATGCATGGGATGCACAACTACTCCTTTGTCTTATTTCTTTTACGCCGTCAAACCGGGTATCACCTCGTGAACTTTAGGAAATCGCCGCTTCAAATGAGAGGGACCGCCAGGCAGAGATGTAGAATCTCCCCTCCTTTTCTTTTTTTCTTCTTCTCTTTTTCACGGCTTCTTTCTTGTATTTGTGAGACCCCGGAAAATCCAGATTCCCTAAAGGAGGGTAAAATGGTAATTTCGGTCAAAATCCGGAATTTTTCTAGATCTCAGATGACGAAACGGACTTCTCCGTTGAAATCGTCTCGCGAAATCTAGCTACCACGTCGAATTTCGTCGAATTCCGAGATGGTCGGAAATTCACGTTTTTCGAGGCGTGGGGTGTCGGATGACACATGGCAAGGTAAGGGGATGCCAAGTGGCGATTAGAGAGTGTACGTGGAGGAGACCAAATGCCAACCATTGCATGTCCTCATGAGGACACATGGCACGAGGAGATCCATGGCTCACATTCAGGCCATGTAAGAGCATGATGTCATAAAGAGAATTAGAAATAAAAGAAAATGAAAGGAAATTATTAGCCACAAGTGGTTAGAGAAAAGGGAGGAAATTTCCTCCCTTTGGCTAGGATGTGGGATGTCTTAAAGGGGAGGGAGAGAGAGAAGGGAAGAGGAGAAAATGAGGAGAATTGGGAGGAAAATGAGAGAGAAAAAGAAAGAGGATGAGAGGAGAAATGAGAAAAGGAAAGAAAACCAAATGGGAAAGGAAATAAGAAAAAGGGAAAAAGAAAACGTGGGGGAGAAGAAAAGCAAAAATATCCAGTAGCCATTTTCGTTTGGTTTTAGAGAGAGAAAATTACGGCTTCTCTCTGGATCTCTGACGGACTAGTCGGCTCGGTCAGTATGAAGCGAAGTTGGTGCGTGGAGGCTGCGTGGCGTGCAGATTTGGGGGTTCGACAAACTCGAAGTACTTTCTCCTGCTTGTTTTGCCTTTTTGCTTAAGGGTCTTGTTATGGGTGGGGTTGTTGGCGGGACCCGGTAGGTGATTTCGGTTCCAAAAGATTTGGACCGAGTGAATAAATCCTTGGTGTGGTTTTAGACCAGGTCCACAGATTTGTTTGTGTGGTGTGATGTGTGTTGTTGCCATGAGAAAATAACATGTGGTGTGAAATTGTGGGCAGTTCCAAGATGGACTGCCGGATTGTGCTTTAGCCCATGTGAGCTAACCTTATGTTATTGTCATAAATTGAATAACATGATGCATGAGATTTAAATTGTTAATATATGCATGAGTGATATATTAGCATGTATTTGTATGTTTAGTGTGCCATTGCATTGCACTTAGGTGGGAAGTAACCCCAGTAGGAAATTCCTGCAGGCTTTGCTCAGCAGCTGGCAGGTCGTGAGACTATTTTTAGGTACCGAAGACACGCTTGGGGGATGGAACGCTTCCGGGACCTTAGAGGCGAAGAAATGGCCAAATCGGCCTTATCTTGTATTTTCTGTTTTTCTTTGTAAAATTTTGGGCTAGAGACCCAATTTTTGTATAAATTGTAATTAAATACAATTGTAAATAAATTCTTTTTGTATAAAATATACATTTTATGAGCATGACGTGTAGGCCCAAGTGGCCATTTTTGAACATATATGGGTCTCATGACATGAGACATGTAGATTCCGTAGGGTTGGGTGGTCAACGGACACCCCGGGATTAGGCGATCACGGTATTTCTCATCCCCTTTTCCTCTGAGCCCGCTCCATTTGCACACCTTAAGTCAGGGAACTCCCCGATCGTTGGACTTCCCGAAGCTCCATAAACACTCTTCTATTCCACGAGCTTAGCGGTAGTCACATTAACTCATTTTGTAACCACGAATCAAAATGGACTCAAGGTGGGTTCGCAGCGACCCGTAAGATGGCTGAAACTAGACCCCGAGCCGTGCCTGGGGTAGTGCATGATTATGGAGCGAACGAATAAGTTGAAGCTCGAAATCACCCAATCGGTGCTTTCTATACAAGGCGGTAGACAAGCCAGGCGTACTAGTTCCCAGTAGTCGTCCAGGTTGAGAAAAATCCCTAAAATTTTAACAAAATATTCCTAAGAATAAGGGAGTCCAACAAAAAACGGTGTGAGATTCGACTCGGGATCAAGGAGATATTACTAGAACAAGCCCCGAGAGTGCTCCATATTCAAACCTACACCCAGCTAACCCAGGGCGAGCTAGGTTCCCAGCCAATGGCTAGGTTGAGAAAAATCTGAAATTTTGATAGCATGTTCCTTGAAGAAAAAGGAGTCCATGAAAAAAAACGGTGCACGATTCCGACTCCGAATGAGGGAGATATTACCAAAACAAACTCGAGTGCTTTCGATGGTCGAACACACTCCTATGAACTCAGCTAAACTAAAATTTTGAGGAGGCCTCGCACCTTCCTATAGCATAATATGGACAAAGGAAAGGGCCATGAACCTCCCAAAATGAACCATCTCTTTGCATTGTTCTATAGATGTACGTACACAAGGCTCAAACCAATTAAGCCCATAAGGGGCCAAAGCCATGACATATAGCAAATCACAGTGCAGTGACACCTGAGGATTGATTAGTACCAAGTGCTATTTTGAACCCTATATTAGATAGGTTTTGAGTGCTTTTGCGCACTAATCATGTCATTTATGCTGGAGATTGAAGTGTTCAAGTCTGCTTGGTATCACTTGTCGTTTGAGGTTATTTTGGTTGTTTGCGGGTTTTGCGTGCTTTGGGAGTTCAAATATCGAGAATCAAATGATGAATCACGGATTTGATCCTGATTTCGACCATCAATCGGACCCGAAAATCAAAGAAGAATGAAGGCAAAGTGATCGATGCGATAGAGGACGAGGAAGCAATGCAGTGAAGATCGGCCAAATCCGGGGAATTTATTAGATTTAGAAAATTTATTTGGGATTCTGAAATTCATAACCTTAGCGAAAATTTAGCAACCTTAAGCGAAGTACCAATTTTAAACTATTTGGGGTTTTAAGCTGAGCCTTTAATTTCTAATGAAATTTGTACTTTCTCTACTCACATAAGAGATTTCGCTAAGCTGTGAAATTTAAGCTAGTAGCGAGAATTGCCAAGCCTTAGCGAAATTTTCTATTCGCTATGCATGGTGATTTAGCTACCTGGCAATTCTTGATCTAGCGAATTCAATGCCTAAATCATGTTTTTGTAATTAATGCAACCGACTTCAATTTTGGTGTATTACTCTCTTGTCCCTAAAATTAGCCAAAATGTTAGGCTTTCTTGTATTTTCACACATTTGGGTTGGCTATATAAGCCACCTTATAAGTTTGTAACCCTAACTTTAATCTTTGCAGTACATACGCAGCTTTTCATTTTCTTTCAGTTTTCTCTCTTCTCTCTCCTCTTTCTCTCCCTTTCTTGGTTGCGAACACCCTCCAAGGATGACAACTTGGTGAGTGAAAACTAAAACCACTTTCAACCTTGAAGTAAAAAAGGAGTGCTTTGGGGTGAGATCTTTGTTCTTAATTGGTTCCCACTTTGTTTTTCATGCGAGGTTTTGTATTTTGGTTCCCAATTTTCATTTCTAGGTTTAAAGCTCTTTGATGTGCTTTCTTTGTATCTTGGCAAGCTTTTAGGGTTTAGTGTATTCTTAGCTTTAGATACACTAATATCAAATTAGTTCTCTTCTGAGCCAGGGGTAGGTTAAGGGGTTAGGGTTTCCTTTGTATGTGCATCCTTTTGATCGATACTTGAAGTAATCTTTAGGGTTCGGTGGATGCTTGTTAATCAGATCACTTGAGATTCATTAATTTACCCTTTGAATCATTTGTAGGATGAGTCAAAGCGATTTTCACTTGTAGGAACCATAAATGTTAAATAAATGCTTTCTATCAAAGAAGGAAAATTATTGGGGTTTAGGTTTTAATGCCAAATGAAGATCGGGTTCGGGAGATGACTATATGTCATCTACTCGTGAAATTAGCAGGACCTCTCGGTTAGCCTGGGATCTTAGCTTCCGGTGGCCACTGCTTCAAGGAGTTTTATTTTACATTTTATTTTATTTAAATTCAGTTTTCCAACCATCGGCTCTGTTTTACCAAGCCTTAAATCAATTTAATTCACCAATTTGATTTCCTCAAATCATTTATCTGAAGAGAAAACTCATCCCCGTGTTCGACCCTAGACCGCTATCTGTGATGAAAACGACTACGGCCCGATGGAGAACAGATATATAAATATTGTTAGTTAGACAGCCTCACGTAGCCTGCGAATCAAATGGCGCGGATTCTTGGTGATGGTGCCTTAGTCACAGTGAAGTACATGGAACACTTGGTCCTCATCACAGTTTTGGTAATTTTACTATATTTCATTGTCATTTTATTTTCATTTCATATAAAAAAAAAAAAGCAGTCTTTGTGAGGATCGTTCTGTATTGTTTTAGTGTTGTCACATTTCTTGCGGGGAATCCATTTTTCGAGTGGGTTAAAAATTCTAAAGGCAAACGATTCGATCTGAGTTCGATGGGTTTTGAATTGTGACCAAATGGAAGAGGAGAACAATATAGTGAGTATTCAATGGAAGTAACCACAGAGCTTACATGTCAAGTGGGGACTATAGGAAACCCCGATGGATGAGTTCACCTGTGGTAGCAGTGCTTACAGCCATAGTTGGGAGATCACACAAATTCCTCATGGGAACAAAAACCTCCTGCACCTCTGAACCTCTTTATTATACCCCATTTCTCGTGACAACAACCACCACCCTTATCCCACATTGAACAAGCCATCACGAATTTGAGTAAACAAGTGGACAATTTCATAGAGGATAATAAGGTAGTGAATGTTCAGCTAATAGGGAAGTGAGACCGATTGAGAGCTCACTGAACAAGAGGTGGATGGGTTCCAGCGAAATTGATCAATTGGACATCTGCGGGGAATCCATCTCAGCTCACCAATCAGTTTGTTCATCAAGAGGAGGAGAATGCGGAGGATGAGTGCTTGGCGAAGCAATTTTGGGTGGCGAGGCTAAAAGCTGCACCGACCTCGGGGAGGAATTGAAAGTTGAATCGAGTAGAAGCTCCTGAGGCTGCGAGATGCCCTCTGATTAGAGTATAGTATATGGGCCATGGAAAGAAGAAGAAATTCTTCCACTTGTTGAGTGAGGAAAGTAATGGAAAGGAAGCAAGGGAAGAGCCTAAAATCCATTGCAGACCACGATAGCCCCACTTCCATCTCGATTGTATACTACTGCCAGCAGCACAATTCACACCGGCTGAATTCACCTCGAACCCTACCAAGGCCGCCCCATCACTTTGCTTGTCTTTGCAAACGCATTAGGAAATTAGTGGCTGCTTTATGCAAGCCTCGCCTACATCAAAGACACAAGCGGTACTGCATTGCATGGCAACCTGATCTGGTTGAACGTTCGGTGGGTTCGGTTTGGAGCACCCGAACCCCGAAACATTCTAGGCTCAAGCGACAATTCGGCCGGCCTCCTTGGATGTCATGCGGCCGTCTGTGACTTGAGATCTGGAATCCACACCATCACGAGGTAAAAATTGGTTGAAGTTTCTTTATGATTTTTGTACCGTTACGGTTTTATCAGCGCACTAATTTTTGATTGAGATTCATGTATTATTCGCCATGGTAAGCGGTGATATTTTTGTGTTTAGCTTTGATATGCATGTACTAGCCACTTTGGCTATATCAAAAGCTATTCAGTATATATATACAAACTTTTGCATACCATGTTTTGTGCCTTTACCATGTATATTTGTTTTTCTTTTCAATTGAACAATTGAATTGCTACAATTGGACAATTGAATTGCTTTTGTTGCTGAAAATTGAATCCTTTGTTTGTCACCTTTATGTTAGAGCAAATTCCATACTTGAAACAATTTTGGTCAATTGAAGTTCAGCGTACTCGACTTGAAAATTTCTCCCTTATGCTAATTCACACCTTTGCCTCAGGATTATTCAATAGGAGTACGTAGATTTGTTACTTCCTTCAAACTGCATAAGCTAGGCCTTAAGCATGTTGGCAACCTAGGATGGGTTTGTACCTTGAAGACCGATGTTGTCTTAAAGGAAAAAGAAAAGAAAAACAAATAGAAAAAGAAAAAGAAAAAGAAAAGAAGAAAAGAAAAATAAAGTCATTGAGAAGTTTTTGCCTTGAAACCGAGCACGGTCCGAGGGTGTATGGCGAAGCCTTTGAAACCGGTGCCACTAAACCTTAATTGGTTGGGGAGTCATCGATTTAATTAGTTTTGTTACATGGTGGATAGAGTGAAGTCTAGCATGGTGTAGGTGCTTGATTTTCGAGAAGTCGACCGGTCAGGTGAAGCCTTTAGAGTTTGTGGTGGAGTGATCCTTTTGAAACGATGCCCTAAACCTTAATTGGTTTAGGAGTCATCGGTGAATCCCAGATTACACGGACTTTGGTGAAGTCGAGATTTTAAATTGCATCTGATTAGTTGAATGCCGAAAAGAAGTGCGTAACTATCCTTATATAGGTTGTTCAATGGCTTAAGGCCATATCGGGTGCTAGGTTGGGGGGAGGGGATAAATTTTGCAATTTATTGGCGTAATCTGGTTATATAAAGAACCATTAGACTTAGGTGGAAATTCAAGTTGAGAATCATGGAACCAATATTGACCTAAAATTGTTCTTGTATGGTTTTGGCTCTTTCATGTCGGTTTTCAAACTTAGTGTCCATTTTTCGAGTTTAAAGATCTTTGTTTATATGTACATAGCCCATTAAACTTTTTGAAAATCACTACATGTATCTCCTTTTAGTTTTGCATTGCTAGGGACTAGCAGCGTTTGAGTTGGGGGTGTGATTAGTACCCAGTCTTTATTTTGAACCACATATTAGATAGGTTTTGGTACTTTAGCACTAATCATGTCATTTATGCCAATTGAAGTGTTCAAGTCTACTTAAGTATCACTTGTCGTTGAAGGTTATTTTTAGTTTGTTTTCACAACGGGTTTTTGCGTACTTTGGGAGTTGATATAAAGGTCAAATGATGAATCCGCAGTTTGATCCTAATTGTCTGACCATCGTCGGACCAAAAATCAAAAGAAGAATGAAGAAATGAAAGTGATGGAAATCGATGATGAAGGACGGGGAAACAATGCGGTGAAGATCGATAAATCCAGGGAATTTATTCGATTGAAAATTTATTTGGGATTGCGAAAATTTACGCAACCTTATGAAATTACCAATTTCGCTAGACACCGGGGTTTCGCTGAAACCTTTGTTCGCGAGAATTTCATGTTTTCGCTGCTCACATAAATTTCGCTAAGCTAGCGAAAATTTCGCTGGCTAAGCGAGAGTGCCAAACCTTAGCGAAATTTTTCTATTTCGCTATGCATGGTGATTTGCTACTAAGCGAAAATTCTTCGATCTAAACGAAATTCAATGCCTCGTCATGTTTTGTAATTAATGCAACCGACTTCAATTTTTTGGTGTATTACTCTTGTCTAAGAACAAAGCCAAAATGTTAGGCTTCTTGTATTTTCACACAGGTTGGCCTATAAGCCACCTTATAAGTTTGTAACCCTAACTGCAATCTTTCGGTACATCACCTTGACTTTTCATTTCTTTGGAGTTTCTCTCTTCTCTCTCCTCTTTCTCTCCCTTTCTGGTTGCCGACCTCCAGAGGATGACTTAAGCTTGGGAGGATGGTAACTAAAACCACTCACTATGTGAAGTAAAGAATTTCTTTGGGGAATTGAGATCTTTAGTGCTTGGTGGTTTCCACTTGTTTTTCATCAAAATGATTTTGTCATTTTGGTTCAGAATTTTCATTTCTAGGTTTAAAGCTCTTTGATGTGCTTTCTTTGGCCAATACTTGGCAAACACTGGGGTTTAAGTCAATTCTTAGCTTTAGATACACGCACTAATATCCGTCAGTTATCTTCGACTATGAGGGTGGGTTAAGGGTTAGGGTTTCAACTGTATGTGCATCCACTTTTGATCAATGCCAGTAATCTTTTAGGGTTCATTGGATGCTTATTATTAGATCCAAGGATTCATTAGTTACCTTTCTGAATCATTGTAGGATGAGTCAAAGCAGTTATAACTATGAAACCATAAATGTTAAATAAATGCTTTCTATCGAAAGGGAAAATTATTCAGGGTTTAGGTTTATTAAATGATGAAGATACGGTTCGGAGATGACTATATCATCATCTTCTCTTGAGAAATTAACCGGGGACCTCTCGAGTTAGCCTAGGATCTTAAAACTCGTTATTGCTTCAAGGTTCTATTTTACATTTTATTTTATTTAAATTTAGTTTCAACCATAGGCTCCCTATTTTACCAAGCCTTAAAATCCAAATTTAATTCACCAATTTTGATTTCCACTCCAAATCATTTGTCTGAAAACCCATCCGTCGTTGACCCTAGACCGTATGCTGCGGTAAGCTTGACTACGTGATAGAATGAGTATATAAATATTGTTGATTAATTCCGGCCTGCGTGGCTCGTCGGAGAGATCAATGCAAGTGTCGAGGACAAGTGAAGTCTGCAGCTCTTTTCCATTTTTATTCTCCATTCTAGGAGTCTAATAATGTACGATCTACAATCATCTTTGAGAGGTGAATGCAATTAGATATTAGAACCCCCTTGTTCCTAAGCAATTTGTATTATTAGTAGGTGGGTGTGTAGCCATTTCTTCAACAACAAACCCTAAGGATGGGAAGTCCTAAGTAAACTCTTTCTTTGGCTCTTTGGTTTTACAAGGTGTTCCTCTATCAATAAAGAAATACGGAGCTTGGGGCCTCCCCTAAGTGGATTTTACTTGGTCAAAGGAGTGAGGAGCAAAAATTTTATGAAGGCTGAATTTAAAATAAGTGTAACCTCAAGCTTCCTGGAGTGTTGCTTGTGTAAGAGCAATAGGAAGTGGTCAACTATTTCTGTTAAATTAGCCCAGAAATCAGAGATTATTTTTTCCATCATATATTTTCCTTTTCCTTTTTATAGTAAAAATGATTTCTGTACCTAGAATCTGGAGTAATTTTACAGACCTAGCAATCAGATTACTTTATTTTAAGGATTCTTTTGCGATGAGTAGCTTAATTCAAGGGATTTTGTCAACCCTTCTATTTTTGTGTGTATATATGGCAAATCAGGGAATATCAAGAAATACCACAGGATATTATTTTTCTCATCATATACTTTGTGGCCTCAAGGGAAGTTTATTTTGGTGTCTCCTGGTGAAGATCAGAATATGGTTAGAGTGTATTAGGGTCGCACAAAGTTCTCTATGAGAAAGAAAGAAGAAAGGGTGGAAGAAAGAAAGGCCCGTACTATGAGTAGGTTGAGGCTTATTCAGTTACATAATTTAAGGCCTATAAGAGAAGTTCATGATGATTTAAAGGGAAGAAATGATTTTCGGTAACACTTTACTATGAGATTTTTATCTTCTTTCCACCCATTTTGTATAATTTGTCAGTAGAAAGATGTTCTCAATCAAGTAACATTATTGGTCATCCTAATGACAAGCCTAGGTTGTTTATGCTCCATCAGGTAATAAGAACAAACACTCCATCAGGGAATAAGAACAAACACTTTAACCCATATCCCAGGGAACAGGTCAAGCGCAGAACTTAGACGAATTAATCACATCCAAGATATTCAGACACAATTAACAGGCTTCCTAGAAAACTTCAGGTTGTGTGACAACAACCTAATGGTGAGAGTGCCCCCAGGTCATGCAAATCTTGCTGGGCATCTATGTAAATGCGTGTACTGCTACTATTATAAATGAAAAGAAACGAAATAAAAGTTACAGGAAACTAAATAATAACATGTTACCATATGAAACATAAACAGCAACAATAGTAAATAACAAGGACTTGTTTCTCCTACCCATACGCAATGTACGGCTCCACCTTTTGCAGCATTTCAAGAATTCCTTCATTACCCAGTGTGTCCACAAGCAGAGAGATGATACAGTCACAAATGCCACCCCATCTGGCTTATGCCTTCTCAACATCTCGTTAACCTGATTACTTTTTGAAATCATCTCTACCATAAACAGCAAGCATTGAAGTCCACAGAATAACATCTCTCTTTCTCTCTCCTCCATTGTATCCAAAGCCTGACAAATTGAAGACTTGCTGCTCTCCCACTAAGCCACACTTGCCATACATTTCAATCAAAAACTCTGGAGAAAAACATCATCTTCCAAATCAGAAACGATACGTATCACGCTCCCATGAACCTGCCTACCCAATTCAATCGCGGACAGACCTGCGCATGCCCGTAACATCGCTGATAATGTGAAATGATCACACTTCAAATTCAATGCCCGCATCTTCCGAACGAATTCAAGCCCTTCTACCCACTGGTTAGCTTCACCATAACCTGACAAAAGTGCATTTGCACAAACAGTGTTCTTCACAGGAATTTCATCGAACATCTTTGCTGCATCATTGATAAGGGACAATTTCGCGTACAAATCAACAAGAGCACTACCCACAAAAACACTTGACAGCCAACCAGATTTTTCCACTAGGGAATGTATCTGTGCTCCAAATTTAACGTCTTTCATGGAGCATGAAGCCACTGAAGAACAACAAAAACTATATGTATCTAGAGGAACCTACTGGCATGCATGAAAGAGAAGGTTTGCAGAGTCAGTGCGAAAACCCATTTCGACAATAATCGGATAGGAATCATATTGAAGGCAATGGGTTTCCAGGGGTTGACGCAGTTGAGCAATGCGGTTACGGTTTTAGAGTTGTTTCTATGAAGGCATGTACTGTATGTGAAGATGAGTTTACTTTCAAAACTAGGGGAGATGAAGAGCAAGCCTGTTCTAAGTAGATGAGCGTGAAGCTTCTTAATGGCTCTCACATTCTTCGTTTGAAAACAATGACGCAAGAATCCATTGATAGAATCGAGCTTCTGTATGAACATCAAAGAGAAATTATATTTACACCCCAAGAATTTCTCTATACACCCCATATCACACACACCCCATTTTTACACCCCATCTCTAACTGCCAGACAGAGAAATTCTTGCGCCAGAATAATTTCAACATCAAAGCACGAATCCAAAAGATTCGTCAGACAATCAATCAAAGTTCTCTATCGTATCAAAACGCCGTCGTATCGAAGGTACGAAGGAAAAGCCATCGTTAGTCATTACTTTGCTCTGTTTTAGGTGTCGTTTAAAACGGCGTCACTTAATTTGCTCCGTTTGGTTTTTTCATAACGGAACCGCATCGTTTTAGGTTCTTCGTTTTTCTTTTTTCACTTGCAGCTAAAGAATCATAGAATTTAGCTGCAACTCTTTTACTTGAGAAAAACTCTAGGATAATCCTGCTTCCATTTTCCTTATAATTTGATGGGTCTTTTTTTTTTAATTTTTTTTTTTTAAATCAAATGTCTGAAATATCCCAAAAAATTTTCAAAAGGAAGAAGAAACAAAAGAGATTCTATTTGAATGTTTGGTATGGAGAGATTTGACTCTCAACTTTGTCTATACAAAAATCTATATTTTACAATGTTTGGGAATGAATTAACCAAGTCCTTCGAATTGAAAATCGAGAGACCAATCGACTAGCCTATTAGTGAGAACCCATCAAGGTTATACCACTCCACACTGTGCGAACCGAGCATGATCGTATCACCGGCTCACACGCGATGTTGTTGAGATCCTCACTTTTTATCGCAATTCAAATCACCTGTAGCATCAATGAAGGCTTTTCGTGCATGGGATCGTGAGACTTCCCTCGATGATCAAACCCGAACTTTTCTTCTAACTGGCCAAGAATCATTAAATGAAGAATTTTTCAACAAGCTAGGAAACCTGAACTACAAACCGCTTCTTCTTGTCTTCTCCCACATAAACAACAAAATAGCTTTTTGGTGCATATTTGACCTCTCCACCCATCTTCACTTGTTGCAGGATCTGCTTAGCAGTGTAAAACCCGAGAAAAATGAAGGCTTCTTCTGTGCATGGGATTGTGAGACCTCCCCTTGGATGATCAAACCCGAACTCTTCTTCTACTCGCTTAATAACTTCTCGCAAATTTAAGAATTCTTCACAAGGAACCGGAACTACAAACCGCTTCTTCTCGTTTCTCCTACAAAAGCAAAGAAATAGCTCAGAGCATTTGACCTCTCCACCCATCTTCATTCAAGCTGCAGGGGATCCGCTTAGCAAAGTGGTAAAACCCGAGAAAATTCAAATTTTATGAAAAAGTGTAAATCGTACTTTGGCCAAATCTGTAATTTTTCTGCATCTCGACGCATCGAAATCGACTTCCCGTCGAATCGCATAAATCTGGTAATACCACGCCAAATTTCATCAATCAAGACAATGTAATTTTATTTTCGGCGCATCGGTGAGCCGGACGCGCGACATGTATGTGTCAAGCGGCTCACATCGGTTACGTGTCAAGTCGTGAGAAGGTCTTAAAATGAGAGCCATGGACCTATGTGCAAGAACCATGATAACCGAGTGAAAGAAATCCACTATTATGACAAGTTGATAGCGTAACTGCCGCTTAATAAGGATCGGACATGCGGCATTTATGATGCTCTCTCGACCCCATCTCGATCAAATTGGTCAGAGAAGAGAAGTGAGAGAGGGGGAGAACGAAACTAAGAGAGGGAGAGAAGGAAGGCTAGTAGAGTTTTAGAGAGAAGTTCTCACTTCTCTCTAGATTTCCTAGCGATCGAATCGGCGATTTCCGACGGAGCAAGAGGAAAAGAGCTTCCTCGTGAAAAGAGCTACAAGTTTCTGAGACCGGCACCACGAGTTTCACAAACCCTGGTAGGGTCTTCTACTGGATATTCTTTCGTCTAAAACCATGAAAATGGTTTTGGTTTGTGAGGCCTCTGAATGGCTACGGATTGCGAGTCCAAGAAATGAACTCACGTCACGGCGGTCACCTCGATGCTCTACTGACCTGCCGTGGATCAAGTAAAACAACTCATTCATTATTGGATCAAAATTGTCCATGGAATTTGTTCAATGGAATGGCTTGAAATGTATGGAAAGGATATGTTAACGCATGCTAATTGATGTGTTAACATGATTGTTTGAATTATATGAAATATAATTATGTAATGAGCCACTGAATCGATATACGACCGCATCATTGCATTCACGGCACCTGACATCGCTGGGCCGAAGCCCGTGTGGGTGCACTGATATTGTTCACCACTTCTTGCTTAACTGGCCGAGTTTGTCTTCGCACTATGTCCAATAAAGACTCATAGCTTCCAAACCTGCAAAATGAAAAAGTAATTAATGCTCGGTTACGAAGCAAGAAGAGGGTCATTAATCCCCTCAAGTGAAAAGCCTGGAACTTGGGTGTAAGAAACCCGCGGTATCATCCGAAAAATTCTGTATGGGTGTAAGAGACCCGCGGTATTATCTGAAAAATTATGTTTAGGTGTAAGAGACCCGAGGCGTAAGCCGAAATTTCTATTGCCCAAAGAAAACACACTGTCATGGTTATCACTTAGACCTAGAGTCGAGTGATGAGTCTGAGATTGACCGAGAGATCGACTCCCTGGATTGATTACCCATTGGAAAATTGCATCGAGGTCAAGGGAGCCGACAAAGGCTCTGTGATATGGGTGTCACTGTATTACCAAGGATCGACTCACACTTAGCATAGCATGTGCGAGGAGCTCCAGGAGTGACTTAGTATGGGCATGAAACATTTCACGATGATATAAACTATCCATGTATGAATTGTAAATCAGATTGAATGAGATGTTCTTTGATGTGCATTTTAGGTGTAGTAGCCCCGTAGGAGAATTCAACCACTCGGGCATCGCTTCACCTCGCCGTGGGAATAACCACTCGTATCACAAGACACCCCAGTGAATGCGACGCATCCGAGGCCTTGGGAGGCAAGAAACGTTGTAGATTCGCCTTATTTATGTATTTTGTAGAATCACAAGACCTAGCTATCAGAATTTGTAATTAAAAAACAACGTAATCAAACTCGTTTTTTGTGCTAATATATGTACTATAGTTCGCATTTTATCGAATTTTAGGAATAAGGTTAATTCGTGTTGAGCTGGCAAGAAGTCAACCAGCGGGAAAAGAAAAAGAGTCAGCAAGGGAGAAGGTCGAATGGACTATTGCACATTTTCCGATTGGGTCGCGTGGACACAACATGTGGTATCGCGGCAGCCACGACTGCAAGACAGACGCCACAGTGCCACAAAGAGGTCGAGCTTAAAATCAACAAAATTCTATATACACCTGTCTTGCAATTTCATCGCCGTAGTCAAGCTACCGCAAAGATAAAGGGTCTGGTGTCGAACACGGATGGGTTTTCATCTTAAAATGGATCGTGATAAGTGCAACGGCTGCAAGACTTTATTTGAACTCTTTCGATTTGCTTCAAAAAACAAAGGGAAGTAGGTTGAAACTCAGAAATTGTAAAAACTAAAATAAAGTGTGAAAAGTTAACTTTGAAGATTTAGGTCACTAAATTTGGTGTTAGGCAAAATGTGTTGTCTCTGCTTTATCCTTCGCTATGACATGCAACCTATAGTCCAAGGTATAACCTGCATCTATGTTTAACTAAAGAAACCTCACCCTTGAAATCAACTCCTATCTGAAATCAACATGTGCAGCATGCATCTATGGCCCCTTAATCGTTTGAAACCTCACATTTAAATATCATTTCGTGAGGCCCTCGTAAAGACCATCTAGAAGAACCACAAGGCATCTAGCATTACATGTAATCGTATCCTAAAGCATGGAGAGTATTGGCCAAATTAATAACATTCAATGCTATTCAACCCTAATTTGAGAAGATGGGGGTCATAAACACAATACCTATGGCTTTTAATACAAGAGGACAACATGCATATGCCCTACCACCAAGCTAGCTTCCTTCAAAGAAAGGAGGCTTAGGCCAAGCATCTCTTGAGTTGTCATCCTCAAGAGGGGTGTTTGCAGCCAAGAAAGTAAGAGAAAGAGGAGAGAGAAGGGAGAAAAGCAAAACTTAATTAAAAATACGAGACTTTATTTACAAAAATGAAAACTTACAAATTCTTCTATCCTTCCAATTGTTCTCCCCCAAAATTCTCTATATCTATTACAAAAAGAGAGGGGCTTATATAGGCCACCTCAAGGCATGAAAATACCAAAAAACCTACAAATTTGGCTAAGCAGTTGACAAGAGTAATACACCAAATTTGAAGCTCCATGGCGATTAATTACAAAACATGATCGGCGATTAACTGCTTGTATTGAAGATTGTTATTAGCGAATCAATTGTGCATAAATAAAACAGAAATTTCGCTTAAAGCCGTAATTTCGCATAGCTTAAATTTCGCTTAGCTTAGCGAAATTGCTAGAGTAGCGAATCGTATTTTCGCTAAAATGGTGCCTAGCGAATCAGGGTCTTAGCCAAATTTGGAGCTCATGAGGTTAGCGTAAATTTTCGCTTGCTGCTATAATTTTCAGAATCCTAGCGAAAAATTTTGCAACTCAGCGAAAATTCCCCGCTTTGTCATCTTCACTCCCGCCTTCTATCGCATACAATTTTCTTCACTTTGCCTCGGGTTTTCTCATTGATTCTTGTCGGGTTGACAATCAACATTGGAATCAATCTTCATGATTCATCATTTGACTCTCGAAATCAACTCCAAGAGTGCGCAGAACACCTCGCAAACAACCAAAATACCTCTAAATGGCATAAGTGGTACTCAAGAAGACTTGAACACTTCAATTGAATTAATGACATGATTAGCGCACAAAGCACTCAAACCTATCTAATATAGTTCAAAATCGCACTTTTCGGGCACTAATCGCATCGCAGATAAAGCTCCTGCCGTGCATGCGCTGCGACGACCGGAAATTAGCAAGACGATAGCTCTACGCTTTACGCATCGACCGATTTTCGAGTCTCAAGTCATGACACCATTCCTGTGTCGGATACGTGGTGTAGGCAGACAAATGCTCGTGGTCGCGACACTACCATGCTGCGGATGTGCGAGTATTATTGCTGATTCGCCGCGGGATACGAATTTTCGTCGCATTGCGGTGGTAGTCAGGGTCACTTACATGGATTTTTATGTCGCGATCGGAAAGCCTCACCGTGGGCTGAAGTGGTGTCGCTAATACAAAATCCTCGTGTCACGAACTGGGATTGAGTTTCATGTCGCGACCCAATTCTCGTGTCGCGGACATGGTTCGCAGAGCGGCCTCGCCACTGAATCGTGTCGCCGACCGGGCTTGGGTCCGCAGGAGACCTCTGTCTTGACTTGGAATCGCATGACGGCGCCCATCGCGCATCGCGACACTACTGTGTCGCGACCGGGGCGTGGCGCCCACGTAAGGCGATAAGACCCACTCCTACTTCAAAGGTAATCAGGTCGCGTAATCGTTGGGTCACTGCTGTCACTGTTCAAGTCACCTGCTCAATAAATAAATAAATAAATAAGACCCCCGAGATTTGAGGCGTTACAAAGATAGATCGTTTCTAGTATACGAATACTCTGTACTGACGGAAACGGGTTAGACTACGATCCATCAGGCATTTCCTACACTTTAACACGTATGATGTGCGATCAATTGTGTGAATATTTTCAGATGGTGAAGTGCATGAACACTAGTGGTTAGAAAACATAACCTTAGGGGTCTCTAAAGACAAATTGAGCATAAAAAAATTCTGAAATTGAACTGACTAGTTAAGGGTTGACAACCGCACCACTAGGATAAATATGATGAACTGTTAGTTCATGATGATCGAAGTCTCGTAGTATCATGTGCACCACTAGTCGACTAAGAAATTTTATGATCCTATGCTGCCATTTGACATGTGTAGATGGCTACAGACGAGGGAGCAGAGGGACTCCACTCAAGCATAGTGCACTCACCGCCTGCTGATCAACAGCCTCAGAGCCGTAGGGTTGCAACCATCACACCAGACAAAGCAGTACTGCAGCCAGGAGGTCCGAGTAAGCCCTGTAGATTCAGTCACATCATCCTCCGATCGTCATGTGGTGAGGGGACTCCGATGGTGGCGTAATTCACGGTTCCGGCTGCATCGAGAAGATATTTGTGCTTATGGATATTACCCATGCGACTCAAGATCGACTAGCCGCCCACCGCGGGTGAGTCCTAGATATGGTGGGACTAGGTTAAGACCTCTAGGGACATAGAGGCAATGACTTGGATAGAGTTCCATGAGCTCTTCATGGGCAAGTACTTTCCAGCCACTGCTAGACATGCAAAGGCCCAAGAGTTCCTGTGAGCCTATGGTGCGATCATGTCGATGGAGTACGCGGCTGTTACCCAGTTAAATTGCTTTGTTGATGACCACGCGCCACAACACGCAAGGCCTAAGATTTAAGAATGTAATAAGTTGTCCATTCGGGCAGGATTGCAGGACTCCCACCCACAGACACTGACCCACGCCCACTGGCCCGACCATCGAGAGAGAGAGATAGATACGCGCTGGTATCCAAGAGAGACTCACCCTCTTCCGGGCCTATGAGAAAGAGGTAGAAGACTCTGCCACCGAGCTGCCTCAGTGATCTGTTAACGTGGACAGTGTCAAAGTCAAACTGAGCTCCAGCTAAGTAAGGCAGACGATTTGTTAGCTTTACATCACTGACATATGAGGCGGATTGCCCTAGAGACAAAGATTCAGGCTCGGGGACAAAGGCGCCCCGGGGCCATCACACACACACGGACATTTAGCTTTATTCCTCCACCCCCCAAGACGTCGAGGAACTAAGATTTCCATCCCAAGGTGTCGTGATAGCGCTTCAAAGACACCGATAGACCATCTGGGCGAGTATACGAGGCGTAGGATAGGGCCCACAGATAGGCATCAGGATTCAAAGGGCGTGTCTACACTATCACACCATCACCGAGCCGCCAGACCACCAACATACGGTAATGCTCAAGTATCCTGCCTACGGCAAGAGTGTTATTTGATTTTAGTGCATCACACCTATCTATCAATACAGATCACCATGAGAGTCGGTCGATTGAGGCCTCGTGAGGAGCCCTCAGACGTGAGTTCCCTTAGGACTAGGTGATATATATAGATTCGATATATCGAGATTGCAGCAGACCTCAGGATTCGTCACAGCGGGACCCAGAATCATGGACATGTTAGAGTTCGACGTCATTCTTGGGATGGATTGGCTGACGGCATACAAAGTTGTCATCGATTGTGAACGGAGGAGAGTCACCGCCTAAACACAAGACGGTACTTGTGTTACATTTCAGGGGGACAAACATGGTGTTTTTCCCTAGACTGTGTATGAATCCAGTATCGGGACACCACCTAAGTTGGCTAGCAAGCCTTACCCCGAAGGATCGAGGCGCAGGCCTGACTCGATCTATCACAGAGTTCATGAGTATGAGGATGTTTTTCCGGATGAGCTACCGGGATTGCCTCCGCAGAGGGTAGTAGACTTCTGTATTAAGTTACACCCTGGTACATCACCTATCTCTATGACTCCACATAGGATGGCACCAACTGAGTTGCATGAACTCAGGGTCTAGATACAAGAGTTACTGGATGATTAGTGCTCAAAAAGTGATATTTTTAACTCTGTTTATTGCAGGTTTTGAGCACTTTTTGTGTACTAATCAGCGTAATTAACCCAATTGGCACACTAAGGTCCCTACTATTCTATTGATCGCATTTTGTGGCTAATTTTGTAGTTTTTGCAAACTATTTATACCAAAATTGTTGAGTCGATCCAAGCACGAAGAATTCTAGTCGAACTACGGCGTGCGGATCGAGAAACCGGAAGAAGAAGCTGAAAATGCAGAAGTGGGTCAACGCGAATTTTTGCATCGTTGCGAAAATTTTGCAACCTACAGAATTTCGTAGTGTTACGAAACTACCTTTCTCTTGCCAGCATTCCAAGGTTCCTCTACTTGTTTCACCTTCCTGCGCCTTTACTTGCGACTTTTTTGTCACTTTTTGATTTCTTCCGTTTGTCCCTATGGCTTTTGGTTTTGGTTTTTTTTTTTTTTTGGTATTTTGTAAAGGGGGTTTGGCTATGAAAGCCCCAGACAAGCACTATAACGGGATCATCTTCTTCATTAATAAAATTTTTGGGCGGGAAGCTTCGGCTCTTCATTTCTTTTCCGATTCTCGTTTCTCTCCTTTTCTCTCACTTTACGACTAAACACCCTCAGGGATGTATTTCGAAGGATGAGTGGCTAGAACCCCTTCCTCCTTGAGTGGGGGTCACTAGGTACAAGATCTAAGGCAAAATGAGGAATTCCACGTTTTTCACGCAGGTACTCATTATCATTAGTGTTCTCTTTTTAACTCTAGGTTTAGTTCCCTTTGATTCATGTTAAATGGTCAGTACTGGTAATCTTTTAGTGCTCACTGGATGCTTATTACTAGATCTTGTGATGTTCATTAGTTACCATTTATTACCCATTGTAGCATTAAGGTTAAGGAGACTTGTTTTACCTTGTAGAGACATTAATGGCGAGTTAATAACCATTTTGAAGAGATTTAATAAGAGTTAGTTTTATAGCTACATAGCAGTCCGGTTCGGGAGATGACTATAGCTCATCCTCCCCAACCCGAGGAAAGGACCCTGAAAATCCTCATTTACCCTAGAGACTTAACCTCAGTGACCCAACGCTTCAAGGAGTTCTCTTTTACATTTTAATTTATTTTACTGTTAGTTTTCACAATCAAAACCCATTGTTTTCATCAAACCTTAAAATCCAAAACAAATTCACCATTTTGAGCCAACTGCAAATCATTTACACGAAGAAAATCCATCTTTGTGTTCGGCCTTAGAGCCACTATACTCATTAGCAATGCTCACGATAGTAAGAAAGTTTAGGTTTATAAATATTTTTGATTAAGAACACTAAGTCTACCATTCCGTACTACGATTTCACCAAGATCAAATGGCCACTATACTTGTCCATACACTTTTTGAAAATACCATCCCCTTTTGCATTAGCATATCTTATCTGCTCTTCCTTCTTTTTGTTGTTGCTAAGGGTTTAGCAATGTGTCGGTTAGGGGGAGTGATTAGTGCCCAAAATAAAGGATGTTGTTTTTTAAGCCACATTGATTGTAGGTTTGAACACTTTTGTGTACTAATCAACCCAAATAACCCGATTAATACATTGAGGTCCGGCTATACTATTGATCATATTTTGTGGATATTTTTGTAATTTTCCATACCAATTTACTATATTCTTCATGTCGATTCAAATCGATGAACGGGCCGAACTCGAAAAGCACACATGTGCAAATCAAAGGCAATTGGAGCTAAAATGCGAGAAGGAGAGATGGCTTGACGAATTTTGCGGAGTGTTAAATTTATGATTACCACTGTCTTGTGTTGTTGCTTTTGAGACTTTATTTTTGTGGATTTTGCAAAATGACCTTAATGTAACCTCTGCCACTTTCGACATGTAATTTCCTTAACTTTGGGCACTATATAAGCTTCAGTCAAACATGTAGCATGATTTAGGTTATCAATAAAGTTAGGCGCCCAAGCTTTGACTTTCCCGCTTTGATTCGGTACCTCCCGCGATAGGGTGATCGAATCCATGGTATATCCTAAGTTCCTCCTACCGTGAGTCAAGCTCTTTGCGATATAACGGTCTAGGGGTGAACCACTGGGGATGGGTTTTCATCCCTAAATAGGTCGCATTGATGTTTGAGAAATGGTGGGGCTTTGTTTGGTTGTGGATTAGTTTAAAAACGGGGGAGTTGGTTGTTCAACTGGATAATTGAAATGGCTTAAATGGTATGAAATGGTAACCTTGAGAGCTTGGGTCACTAGCTTAATAAAAGGGAGTATTACAGTGTCCTCGGGTCATTTCCTGCATTAGACACAAATGACATATAGTGAAATAAGCGGATCTTTGTTTAGCTATGAAGAGCCTAACCTTAGAACCACTCCTATTTGAGTCGATCAAATACTAAGCATTCAATGTCCCAGTCAATTTAAAACCCTAGCATTTAACCTCATTTCAATGGCTCGTAAATGACATCAAGAATGTCGAGTGCATCTAACATTAAGAATGCTGCGAACCTAAAAGCGACAAGTATGTGAGGAAAGACATTAAATAGCATTAAACCCTAGTTTGGAAAGTTTGGAGCCATAAATGCAGTACCTGTATCATTTAAAGCATGAGGACAACCTGCAGTAGCCCCTAAACCAAGCTAGCAACCCTCATTTTCAAGGCTTTGAGGCCTAGCCAAGCATCCCTTGAGTTGTCATCCTCAAAGGGTGTGTTTGGCAGCCGAGAAAAAGAGAGAAAGAGGAGAGAGAAGAGAGCAAAATAAAACCTAAAATGAAAAGCTGCGGAAAGCTTGCATAAATGGAAAAGTTAGGGTTACAAAGTTGTAGGGAGCTTATATAGTCAACCCCAATGTGTGTGAAATGACAAAGGCCTAAAATATGAAATTACAATGGGACAAAATGGTAATTAATCAAAAGCGTGGTCGTTGGAATCAAAAACATCAAAAACAGGGCGACAATTTAGCTATGCAAGGAATTTCGTAGCATAGCGAAAAATTTCAAGCTATATTGTGAGAATTTCACTAACCCTAGCGAAAATCACAAGAGATAGCGAAAATCAAAATTTTAAACATGAATAATATTTTATTCATTGCAAAATTAACTAACAGCAATTTTACATAAGCGAAAATTTCGCTAGGATTCGCGAAATTTCGTAATCAATGAAATTTTCGCAATCTGTGAAAATCACAGTTTCCTCTTGTTTTGCCTTTGCATCATCCTTTCATCAATTCCGCTTCACATTTCTTCATTTTGGTTGATGAAATCCTTTGTGAATCCTCGGCATTCAGCACGACTTGACATCAGGCAGAGTATTGGTTGAGGGCATGCAAAAACACATACAAAATTACCAAAAATAATGGGAATTAGTGGTACATGACTGCAGACATGTCAATTGGCTCAATTCATATGATTAACTACGTTAAAGCACTCAAAACCACTAATAGATTCAAATAGCACTTTTTGGGCACTAATCACACTCCCCAACCACCACGTTGCTAGTCCCTTAGCAATGCTAAAACAATAAGGGCATGCAGCGCCAGGCTTTTACAAAAGTGTATATGGTTCAAAAGTGTATGCAACAGATAGGCTTTACCTTTAAATGAACAATTTACACCTTGTACGAACCCATGACAGAAAAGACAAAACCATATAAGAAAGAAGGAAGGCAACATCGTTCCAAGGAAGTCAACCTAACTTCAACCATTAAAATCTAATTGTTCCTAATAAACTAAATGAGCCAATAAATTGCAGTTATTCTCTCCCCAACCTAGTTACCTGCCATACCTAAACCATTGAATTAACCTAAACAGACTAGCTAATTTTATTTCTTTATTTGATTACATTGTAGGTGTAAATGCTAAAACTCGACTTAACAAAGTCCGTAACTGGGGTTCACCGATGACTCCCAACCACTGGCGTTTCTAGGCATCAAGCCAAAAGGATCTAACTAATTCACAAACTCGTTGTGCTTCACCCCTGGACCGACGATTTCGAGAATTCACACCTACAACACGCTTAAACTCTACTCATCCAATTCGTGTAGCGAACACTGCTGATGACTCCCAACCACTAAGGCTTAGGCATCGGGTTTTGTAAAGGCTTTCTACCATATACCCTGACCGTGTTCTCGGTTTCAAGGCAAAGTGTCAATGACTTTTATTTTTATTTTTCTTCTTTTTCTTTTTTTTTTGCTTTTTTTTTTTTTTTTTCATTTGGAAGACTACATTGGTCTTCATACATGGGCAACACAAACCTATTATGGGTCAAGCCAACAAATCTAAGGCCTAAGGTGCTTAAAAGAGGTAAATAGCTTCTCAACCTATTGGTACAATCTGGTGTGCAGTGTGTGAATTAGCTAAAGGGGGAATGTTCAGGGTTGAATATGCTGGAACTTCAATTGATCAAAAACTAAATCATGCATGGAATTGTCCTATCATTAAAGTAACAACCAGGGCTTCAATTTTTCAATTCAAGGCAAGAGTAGCAACACAAAATGTAGGAACAAAAGTGACGGTAAAGTGTAGTAAATCAGGAATAATGCTATAAAGTTTTCGATATAACCAAAATGGCTAATACATGCTTAATATAGCTAAACATATCAAAAGTATCACCGCTACAATTGGCTAATACATGAATCCTATACAAAATGAGAAAGGCTGATAAAGTCGAACAACATACAAAACATGATAAGACACTCCTAACCCTAACTTTTCCTCCCAACCAAAGTATAAACACGCTTCATCGGGATAGGAAAGCTAGAGAAAGGGGAGGACCACCTCACTCGCGGTGGTGGTGATCTCGGTCGACGCGCGGCCGCGCTTAGCACAACCAAGGAGGTCACGTAGGACCGATCTCGGCGTGTGTGCTCAAAGTGAGACCGAGGTGGCTCATGATACGCAGGAGCACGGGCGTGATCTGCGGCTCTATAAGGGCCTTCGGCCTGGCCAACTCTCTGGTCCAATGATGCTCGTAGCAGCTGAACGATAACATCTATAACAACAAATAGCTCCTCGAACCGACATGAACATGCTCCCGAGACGCCGCGTATATGAAGGGCCTGGGCAGCGTCGCCAGGGTCAGCGTGGCGGAGGGGCGGAGGAGAGACGGGAGAGATGAATCTGGCACCGGCTCCTCTACCTCTACCTCTACCTCGGGAATGATCATCTCCCCGGAGGGTCCTCCTCTCGCTATCTCATCCGTACCTCCCGATCCCGTCGCTGAGGAGAAAAGAGATCGGCATGGTCAAGGATCGCTCCATGGATAGGACCTGAGGGCATCTGATCCTCCTCTCGATGCGGGGCTCCTCAGGGAATCCCAGATGCTCCAGGACCTGGCTCAGTAATCGCGGCATCAACAAGGGTAAACCCTCAGCTCGAGCCAGGCCCTTTCGGTGGACCTTATCCTCAAAGTGTAAAGGTGGCTATTATGACCAGCCGTAGGGATCGAAACTGCATCCTCCGAGATCCCAGACAGGCCTCGAAAGCATGGCTCTACGTCAACGTAGCGCCGTGAACGGGAAAAAGCTAGTCCGGGAGCAGGTCCACTAGAAGCATCTCGAGGCGAAGCCGCTTCTCCCGAAGAGTACGGTTCCGCCATAGTATCTCGAGCGACACGGACCATCTCCCTCTTCGATGGTCGCGGGCCAACTCCGATATCCTCTGCACTACGCCGCTGGCAGCCCAATGCAGCCTGAAATGTCCGCACCGGAGTACCTCGGCCGATCTTCACTGGTGAATCTGAGTCTGGGGCCGACTCTGACTCCTCGGGAAGTCGCGGAGTGGTAGAACTCGGCACCACCCGGATATGAACTCGCCATGCAGGTCATGAACGGCAGCTAGGAGGCACCGCGTGATCGGGCCCCAGACGGGAGTCTCCGAACCGGGGTCGGCCGGTCAATGCTGGCACATCGTAGAATGACTCCCCATGAAAGTCCTTGGCGCGCCGATCGACATTCCCCGGTATCGGGGTCCCAGTGAACAATGGCCGCCTGATCCTCGAAGCTGGTGAAAGATGGGGTGATGAGCCTCCCATCCTGGGGCGTGGATGTCAAGTAAGATGTCGAGGACTCCCCGCCTCGATGTCCGCCCGCTTGAGGGTCGCCCTCTCATTGTCCCAGGCACCGGAAGGGGCTCTCGGGTCCCATCCTCGTCCGGGAGACGTCTCCGTAATCCCTGGCTCCTCGTGGACGGCAATCGGGGGCCACTAAAGTTGCTCAATCAAGCAGCAAACCGAGAATGGGCACGGGTAGTCCTGAAATGTCTCGGGTCCCATCTCGAATGTCAACTGACCCCGGTTCAGAGCGAACCAATTTCGTACTCTGACCATGTCTCGTAGTCGAGAGTGATATGTGGGTAGGGCAGGTGCACGGCCGGAGCGGCAAGTAGACCGCGAGCACACTCAGCCGGGACTGTGGCTCGGGTCAAGCTGTGCAGCAGGCTCGCACGGGCGTATCGTGCAAAGGGGCGTAACCGCGTTGGCTCGAGGCGCATGGGCGCCTCGGCTAGGCAAAGGGGGGAGCCTGTGCACATGGCCCGACCGTGGCTCGGCTAGTGGCAAGGCGTGGCTAGCCTGTGGCCTGGCCAGGCGTGGTCATTGCAGGGACCGGCGGCGGCGACAGCTGGATCACGCTGGCAGATCAGCACGTTACTGGCTATGGACGTGCTCATCTAGCAGGGCTCTAAAGGTGGAAACAGACCAACATTTTTCCACAAGCCCTCGCCCGCCCCTTTATAAGGGCCGTGAGGTAAACAGAGCCACTTAGAGCCATTTTCGCTACAAAAGTGAAATTCTTACCTCAACCAAGATTCGCAAATAATAATAATAAAAAGTTATTTGGGCATTAGGAACAAAATAAAAATAATAATTATTTTTAACATAAACCTAAAAATAAAAAATAAAATAAGATTAAAATTAGACTACTAAAAGGAAAATTACTAAAATAGCATACTATGGAAATGACCAATTTTAAACAAAACTAAAAATTTTGAGTCGCAATTGGTTTCAATGAACACCAAACCATTTCAATTTCACCTGATTTACTCATGGAGGTGTTGGACAATTAAAAGAGCATATGCAAATTTATACACTATTACCAAAGGGCTATTATCTAATCCCCGGCAACGGCGCCAAAAACTTGTTGATGGACCAAAGAGCATATGCAAATTTAGGACACTATTACCAAAGGACTATTATCTAATCCCCGGCAACGGCGCCAAAAACTTGTTGATTAGACCAATTTGATGTATGCAAATTTATGACACTATTACCAAAGGACTATTATCTAGTCTCCAGCAATAGTGCCATGAAACTTGTTTGTTATATTTTCACAAGTATACTCGATGTAAATGGTTTCCTAAGAATAGATACATTCTTTTAATGTTGATCCATGATTCGCAAGTGCACTGTGCCGAACAAGTAATAAAGTAGATTTTAGGGGGGTCCAAATATCGATCCTACGTAGATCTCAAGAATTTTTCAATCAACCACCGACTACTCAAGCTCTATACTATTTGGACTATGATAGACAATTTGAATAAGCTTGAAAGCCTAAAATAATGAAAACTAAAAGAATTGAATTAATAACAAATGAATTGAATATCGAAATAATAAAATTACAAATTTAAACTCGAACAAGCTTATCTTTTAAAGGGAGTATTGAAAATACAAATTTATTGTGAAACATCAATTCCCGCAGACAGAATCGACGCTTGCTTAATGAACTACAGATTTAAACTAATCCAAGGAATATGATAGTGCGCTTGATCTCTCCAAACTCCCCACCTTATTATCTAATCTTCACCGGCTTTTCTCAAGACGAGTGTTAGATAACTACTTTTAATCAGTCGCTTGCTCTAGGTATTTTTCTTTCTCAATACTTCATACCCATAACATGGACTATAAACCTTAATCCCTTAGATTTAGTCATTGCATAGGTTTACACTATAATTGTTTCTTCCTCAAAAATTAGAATAAATTTCATTCTTTCCTTGATTGCATCTTTGCTAACATGGGATTAATTCACTATTCGACCGAGGCGAACTCTTCCGCAAGCTTAAATTGATAAATAGCTCCAATCCATTCGCCTCCAAGTGAGAAGAGGATTTATCGCTTTAATTTCACAGAGCACTAGATCAACAATATCGTTAGCATACCTTCGTGAATTGTTCATCACTCTCAGGAATGCCTTCTCTGTGTCACTCAGAGGGTCTCCTGGAAATCAGAGCTGAGACAATCCTGTTAATGGGTATGAGACACTGATATTGATCAATAACAGAAAATACACAAGACCAGCAAGTAGATTTACAAACGGAAGTTCAACATTAATGAATAAAATTTCATAGAAAGATAATTTCTGACAATAGCGTCAATTCAATGGAAGCTGGTTTTAAATCACTTGATTACACCATACAATAGCTTACTGATCAAGAAAGCAACTGTAAATAGGCAACTGGTAGTTCGAATTCCAAAATTTGTCTGAAATTCAAACAACCAGACAATAATTTGAAGGAAAATAGAATTTCGTATTTAAATTAAAACTTTACCAGCCTAACGCTCGATCCAAATTTGAAATAAAGAACAACCAATCTAAAAATAAAACAAACAAAGAAAAGAAAATTAAAATACAAGAGCCTTCAAGAACCTGCATCTCTCTTCAAAAGTCAGGTTCCTCAAGAAGGCAAAATTTACATATTTATGTGGTTCCCTAAGTCAGTCTCTAATTCCCGATGCACCTCTTCAGACTTCGCTAACCGGCCCGCTGGTTGTTGATGTCGCGACATCACCTCTTTGTCGCGACCTCCGTTGTCTTCGCGCAGGCCGCAGAGGCTTTGTTTGGTCATGACTTGTTGTCACATCTCGAAATGGTTGTCGCGACAGCCAAATGATGTCGCCACCTCGTTATCATGGTATGATGTCGCCGATACCAATGACGCCACGCACCTTTAGTTCTTCATAATTGATGTCGCGGACTATTTCAATGATGTCGCCGACCGCTTAGCTTCCGGTGTCGCGACCGCTTCTTTGTTGTCGCGACTTAACTCTTTGTATTTGATGCTGCGACTACTTTATGACGCCGGTGACCTTCCGGTTCGCGCGCCGGATGTTGTGACCTTGGTCTCAGGTAGCCGATGTCGCTGACTCGACCGCTGTCGCGAATTCTTCACTTTGAACCGATGTCGCGATAACCGCTAATGTCGCTAATCTCACGCGGTTGATCATGTCGCGACCGCGACTCGCCGTCGATCTTTCTTTCCTCGCTTCGCTGTTGCAACCGCTTAAGGATGTCGCAATTCTTCGCAATCGATGTCACGACAATCGCCTACGTCGCCATGTACCTTCGATGCGTTGTTGATGTCTCGGTCGCTCTGCATGTCGCTACATAAATGTTCGGCCAATTATTTATCTTATGTCGTGACTTTCGACGATGTCACTTAATTCTCATTGTCCACTGAACTGGATTTAATTCTATCGCGACTCCAAAGGGATGTCGCGACTGCAATTCTTCTTCTTTATCAATTAATTGTCGCCTGACTTAGAGTTTCGTCATTCCCACTTTTCGCTTCCATTACTTTCAAGGCGACCGAGTTTTGTGGTCACGACCTTGATATGAATTTTCATTGCTAATAAGGCTTCACGACATCGCATTCTTCGATCCTCAGGCGCCTTTTCTCACGCAAACTCCTTCGCCCGCTTATATCATTAATACCATCCACCTTCCTCGCCTCCTTTTATCGCAAAAAATTTCTCTTTCTCTGAATTCCCGCCGCATAACAAGCTTGGTTAGTTATTCCATATTTCGAACATAAATCGGCCTTTATATAAAAATCAATTAGAAAATGGACTGAAAATGGATGACTTTTAAGCTCATCAAACTCCCCCAAACTTGAAGTTTTGTTTATCCTCAAGCAAAGAAAAGAAAGATTTGTTTGTCCTCAAACAAAATGACATTTTTCTGTATTGTTCTGTAGTTCCAACCAATTTAATTGAAATACAAGAATTGCATTCTTTTCTGTATATCTAGCTTTAAGTCCAGATGAAGTTTAGTCTCTACTAAATCAAATGTACAAAACTAAATTGTTGAATTTGATTTATAAATAGTTTAGTCAGTTGATCCTGCTGAAGAGTAGATTGGTTTTCTCCCTCTTTTCTTAGTGAGTCAGTTAATCCTCTGAGTTCCTTCACAGTTTTGATCCTTTCTGAATTTTCCAAATTCCATATGCTTGTTGTTCATATTGATCTCCACTAATGTAGGTAATTCCAACCTTCAAGATCAATCAGTCTTTCGTGCTTGTAATGTTAAAGCCAATAAGTGGGTAGATGGATGGAACTTTTAGGTTAAGATTACCCAAACTCTTCCTTCTTTCTTACTTAACCGTCGCCTTCCTTTTCCTCGCAACTTCTTTATTTGATTCCCCCAAACTCATCCCGGGGAATCTTTCGATTTTTCATTTAAAAATTGTTTGTTCCAATTTCTCATTTGTACTCCTATATTGCTGGAACTTTTCTCGCAACCATTCAGACAGTGCAATGTTCCGTCTTAGCTTTCTAACACTCTTAGCTAACTTTGGGTTAGTAGCCCTATACCAGTTGGCATTAGGTACTAGGTGTTGAAACACCCCTAGAACTTAATTGCTCAAGAGAATTGTGCCACAAAGACAAAACTTCTTCCTTTAAGCTTTCTTTTCTCGTTTTATCCTTCTTTTAAATTTTCTTCTTCACCCTTTTCTCGTATTCTCCTTTAGTTCTCCAAAATATACTCCCCCAACTTTATCTCTTCCTCCTCCTTAAGTTCTTGGGTAATCAGAGGTTCTTTACTGAGGATTAGTTATGAAGGATGGCGGGGGTTTTCCATTGCTTGCTTTGGAAGATAGGAAGCTGCTCAATTCAAAGAACTAAGGTGTATGCGTAAGCATATACATACTTATGGCTGAATAGCTCATTCTTTCCTTGATTAGATCTTTGCTAACATCGGATTGAATTCACTATTTGACCGAGGCGAAGCTCAAGTAGTTTAAATTGATAAATAGCCCAACCCATTCTCATCTCCAAGTGAGAAGAGGATTTATCGGGCTTTGACTCACAGAGCACACTGGGATAAAACAACATCAAAGTTAGCATACCTTCAAATTGTTCATCACTCAGAATGCCTTCTCTGTGTCACCTCGCAGGGCCTCCCCGAAATCAGAGCTGAGACAACTTCATATCGGTATGAGACACCGATATCGGGATCAATAACGAAAAATACACAAGACCAAGAAGTAGATTTACAATATGTAGTTCAAAGATACGAATAAAATTCTACAGAAAGATAATTTCGACAATACAATAATCCAATGGAAGCCGGGTTTCTAAATCACTGATTACACCATACAATAGCTTACCGATCAAGAAAGCAACTGAATAGGGCAATCGGTAGTTCGAATTCCAAAATTTGTCTTAAATTCAAACAAACTTACCTGCACTGGGCTGAAAATAGAATTCGCATTCGCCTAAAACTTTAACACTAACGCTCAGATCCAAATTTGAAATAAAGAACAAACTAATCTAAAATAAAACAAAACAAAGAAAAGAAAATTAAAATATGTGAGCCTTCAAAGAACCCAGACTTTCTGTCGCAAAAGTCGCGTTCCTTCCGCAGCAAATACATATTTGATAGTGGTTCAAGTCGCCCCTAATTTCATGCACCTCTTTGACTCCCGCTTAACCGCCCAGCTTGGTTGTTGATGTCGGATCAATTCGTCGCGAATTCCTCCGCGTTCAAGTTATGTCGCAGAGGCTTTGGTTCGGGTCGCGACTATCGCTATTATCTCTCGGAGTCAGTTGTCGCGGCGCCTAAATGATGTTGCGACCTTCTTTACTTATGTCTGATGTCGCGACAGCTGAATGACATCGCGACCTTAGTTCTTCACAATTGATGTCGCGACCACTTAATGATGTCGCGACCTGCTTTTCTAGATTTTGGTGTCACGGATCGCTTCGCCGGGTCGCGACCTTTAACTCTCAGATTTGATGCCAGCGATTTCACGATGGGTGTCGGACCTTCCGGTTCAGGTACGGGATGTCGCTAATCTTCCGTCCTGCGGCAACATGTCGCGACCCTTCGCTTTGTATCGGCGTCGCTTATTAACCGTCATGTCGCGTAATTCGTTGGGTTAATCGATGTCGCTGACTGCGGACTGCTGTCGCGACCTTTCCCGCGCTCCGCGTTGCAACCGTTAAGGATGTCGCCACCTCCTCGCGCAACCGATGTCGCTGTATTAACCGACCGATCGCTGATACCGCTGATGTCAATGACAACTTCTCGATGCAAAGGTTGATGTTGCGACCTCTTCCAGATGTCGCAACATAAATGTTCAGTCAATTATTTATCTTATGTTGCGACTTTTGACTGATGTCACGACCTCATTGTCCACTGTACTGGATTTAATTCTGTCACGACTTCAAAGGGATGTCGCGACTGCAATTCTTCTTCTTTATCAATTCATTGTCGCTTGACTTGGAGTTTCGCCAGCCCCAAATTCTTTTTGCCTTCCATTACTCTTTCCGTTCGCGACCGGAGTTCTCAGGGTCGCTAATTCGATATGAATTCATTGCTATCGCGCTTCACGACATCGTATTCTTTCGATCCTTGTGCGCTCTTTTCCGCCGCAAACCTTCACCCAGCTATATCATTAATACTCATCCAATCTTTGCCCTTTCTTTATCGCAAATATTCTCTTCTATTGAATTCCCCGCTGCATAACAGCTTCTTTTGGCTTAAGGTTATTCCATATTTCAACATAAATCAATCTTTATATAAAATCAATCAGAAAATGGACTAAAAATGGATGACTTTTGTTCATTTCCGAGGGTCAAAGGAGGAGGAGCTCCTTAACCCCTATAGTTGGTTTAGCCGCAATTCCTCTATGCTTGGTCCATTCTTGTTGATTTTCTTTCTCATCATGATTTGGGCTGACCAATTGCTCTGCAGGGGTTAATGCAGACAACTCCCAATCAGCTGCCTCATTTTCCTTAGCCAATTCTTGAAATTTTCGGACATTTGGCTTCTCTGCATTTGGGTCAACTGAGCAAACTTCATCAGTCCCTTGATTTCCATTTTCCACTAGCTTGTGCTTGTTATTCAAGTGAAAAATATTGAGCTCCAATGTCATGTTGCCAAATGTGAGTTGCATGACTCCATTTCGGCAATTGATGATTGCACTGGGCAAAGTGGGCTAAAAATGGTCTTCCCAGATAATTTGCACATGATTGGGCCCATTTGCTATCGTTCCCAGATTTAAGCACTTATAAATTCTACCGGGTAGTAGAATTTGTCCACCTTACCAAGACATCCTCAACTATTCTTGTAAATCTTCACCGATCACTGGCCAATGATGAGTAATGCTATAGTTTCAGCTCCCTAAACCTAACTCCGCTATACACCGTATGGCAAGAAAGCCGACACCGCCCCAAATCTAGCAAAGGCTTTGTCTATGCAAGTCCCACCCCGATACCGACCGAATCATGGGGGATCCCGGATCTCTCAGATTCACTCAGTGGTCTCGCTCGATTACGGGCACGACTTGCTCTACTGGGAAGGCTTTTCAATGCCCAACCCTTTCGACCGTGCACGTGTCCTTAAGAACTTAGCATAAGTCAGGGGACTCGCGAATCATGTCATGTGCTGGAATGTTCACCACTTCAGCCTTAGCACCTCCCAAATTTCAGCTTGGTTCGGGGATTTTTTCGCTCTTAGTGCTTGGGAAATGGAGGCATGCTTTTCACCTGGATCTTCACAAATGAGCCACTTTTCGTGCTCGCTCTTTTTCTCGCATGTTTTTCAAATACCAAGACCGGTTGTTTATTTCTTCCAATTCTCGGGAGGATATACTTTCGCCATCCATCCCGACCGCTGGATGACCCTACCTCACGACTCGATTGAAAATGCCTGGGAAGGAACCTTCCTCTTTGTACCTCCAACAAATTGTTGATCTTGTGATTGAACACTTGAGTTGTCAATTTTCCGATTAAGATTGCTCTCAAGCCCATCTATTATTTTATTCGGGCAGTAATTTTCTTACAAGATTTCACTTTTTTTGCGCTAATCAGACATTTATCCCCTTTCCCTCCAATAAATCGCTCTACCACCTTGCTCAAGTTCAAGATGGCTTCGTTCAACCGGGGAAGAGGATGGTGGTATCGTGTTGAGATGAGGAACCAAACCGTTGTTTGGCACTACAAGGCAGGCAGGATTAGGTTTCCGTGAGAGGTTGTGGTGATTCTTCCAATTGGAATTGTAGGTATTACTGCATTTTAGACATTAGGTCGTGGCTTGTATTGACCTACCGACATTGGCATGTTCCGACATCAAATCCTTCCAATGAGGGGGCATTCGGATAGTGTTCTCCCGGATGGACAAGCAACACAATTGATGGCCGGGTCAGCCTCGTGCATTTTCGTTGGCCCCGCACCTCCATAGCCTTTCCTCTAGCTCTTCCATCTTTCCAGCTAGGCTGATATTTTTGCTTTCATTTCCATGTCCTCCGAAAGTGCAAAATTCCTCCCTTTAGTGGGCCGAGGGCCTCATTTTCTCCACCTCTCGCGGCTCCGTCTATCCCAACCCAGTTTCAGCCATTAATTCAAAAAAAATCCATGGCTTCATCCTGGCGTTTGCCGTAAAGTCCCCCGCACATTGCTTCCAAAAGTCGCCTACATGGTCGGAGACATACCACCAGAAGTGGTTTACGAGCATCCACTTTGCCGAAAAACCATGATGTGGACAAGCACCGATGGTTCCACACCTCCTGAAGATCAGAACCTCTCGTGGTCGAGGGCAGAAAATGTATAGATTTGTCTCTTCAAATTATCGTCTTATGAAAGACCGAAGAATTTTTGTACCATCGCAGCCTCAAATTTCTCACTTCGATGGTTCTCGGGGTCTTGGTAAAGTTAAGCCATTCAAGCCATTTTGGTGCTAATGAAAGGCCTTCAACTTCAACAAATCCATGTCAATTGTACCTTCCTTAAAGGTTATGCATACTTCCTCAAAATCCCTTATATGGGTGTATGGGTTTTCATTTTCCATACCATGAAATGTGGGAAGTAGGGGCACCAAGTAGGGTCTCACCGCGTTGACTTCAAAGCATAGAGGTATGATGAAGGAGCACTAACTTCTGTGAGGGTGTATGTGATCCCTCATTGATCCGTGTATGCTATCGGGGCTTCACTGTGTGGCACCACGACTTTGTTGTTCTTCGGTAGAGGATCCATTTGATCACTGGTGGTACACCGACACAACCTGTTCAACTCGGTGTATTGATTCTTGCACCCACTGGCGGTCTTATCCTAATGGTGTATAACGCCTGTTACACAAAATTAGACAAAACAAAGAACTCAAACAAGCTTGCCAAAAAGGTCAGTAAGCATAAAACAAAATCAATCAGAAGAATTAAATAAAGGCAAGAATCGCAAGTAAAGAAAACTCAGCTATTAAATAAATGAAATTCAAAAAGGATTAAAGGTCACCTACACTTGTAATGTGGATTACAAGTACACATCAACTCATCATACGTAGTTTGGCACCATCCTCGGCAACGGCCATTTGATCTGCAAGCCACAAAGAGGTGATCCGGACCAACAAAATTTATATCCTGTTCCTCCTATCAGAGTCAAGCTACCAAGAAGATAGCTGCCCAGGGTCGAACACTGGGATGGGTTTTCATCCCATGAATGATTCGCATTTGATGTTTGAAAATGGTGAGGCTTTGGTTTGGATTTGTGGATTTGGTTAAAAAAAAGGGAGTTGGTTGTTCATTGGATAATTGAAATAGCTTAAACGAAAGTGTGAAATGGTAACCTTGAAGGCTTGGGTCACTAGCTTAATAAAAAGGGGTATTACAAAGTGTCCTTTCTGTCATTTCCCTCGCATTGGGGCAAAATGACATATAGTCAAAGCCAAAACCGATCTTTGTTTAGCTGTCCTAACCCTAGAACCACTCCTATTTGAGTCCAATCAAATACTAAGCATTCAATATCCTACCATTTAAAACCCCAGCATTTAACCTTCATTTCAATGGCTCAGAATGACATCTAAGAAGAATGTCAGCAGCATCTAACATTGGGCACGCACTGAACCCTAAAGCATGACAAGTATCGACCAAATAAAGACATTAAATAGCATTAAACCCTTAGTTTGGAAAGTTTGGAGCCATAAATGCAGACCAGATTATTTAAAGCATGAGGACAACCTCGCGAGTCCCTAAACCTAAGTTAGCAACCCTCCTCTTTCAAGGCTTTCGAGGCTTAGCTAAGCATCCTCGAGTCGTCATCCTCGGGCAGGCCTGCAGCCGAGAAAGAGAGAAAGAGGAGAGAGAAGAGAGCAAAATAAAACCTAAAATGAAAAGCTGAGGGAAACTTGCATAAAATGGCAAAAAATTAGGGTTACAAAGTTGTAGGGGAGCTTATATAGCCAATCCCAATGTGTGAAATGACAAAAAGGCCTAAAATATGAAATTACAATAGGGACAAAATGGTAATTAATCAAAACGTGGTCGCTTGGAAATCAAAAACATCAAAACACAGGGCAAAGAATTACATGTATGAATTTCGCTAGCATAGCGAAATTTAAGAGCAGCATGGGGTTCGCATGTTAGTTAGGCCATAATTAGCGAAATCAAGAGATATAAAATCAAAATTTTCGCTTATGAATGTTAATTTTCGCTAGGGTTAGCAAAATTTCGCTTAGCTTAGCTAGTCTCGCATAGCAAAAATTTCCGCTTAGGATTACGAATTTCGCCATGATTACAAATTTTCATCCCAAATAAATTTTCGCAATGCACAAAGAAAACTGTTTCCTCTCGCTTGCCACGCATCATCCTTTCATCAATTCCACTTCACATTTCTTCATTTTGGTTGATGAAATCACCGTGAATCCTCGCATTCAAAGACCAACTTGACATCAAACTTGAAATTATCGGGTCGAGGCATGCAAAACCCGCAAAATTACCAAAAACAAACTCAGCTGAAATTTCGTGGCCAAAGTGACCGCACCATGTCAATCAAGCTCAATTCATATGATTAGTGCTAAAAGCACTCAAAACTCATCTTGAACAGGATTCAAAATAAGCACTTTTGGCACTAATCACCGCCTCTACAACTTTCCTTCACTTTCTCCTTTCTCAGATAGTTTCACCCGCCAAACACCCTTCGAGGATGACAACTCAAGGGAGCAGCCACAAATCTCCTCATCCTTGAAGAGAAGGACCATTGGGTTAAAGGCTGAGGTAGTACATTGTCCTCTCGTTATTAACATTGCACATTCATATTCATTTATGCTTCGCATCTTTCAAGTGGGTTTAAACTCGTGATGTACCTTTGAGTGGTTAGTGACTTGGAAAACTTCAAGGTTCAAAGGGATTCATTGCCAGATCCACCGATGCTTAATTACTTTCCATTTATTAGCTCCCGCAGCTAGATCCACAATAGCTTTAATCGCTGAAACATTAATGGGTCATAATGTCGATACTAGGAAGGAAACCTAGGTTCGCTTTTATAGCCAAACCTAGATCCCGGCCTGAAATGACTATAGGTCATCCTCTCCTACAAGGGAGGAAAAGGACCCGAGGACATTACAGTTACCTTAGAACCCTAAGCCCAGTGGTCCGAAACTTCAAGGAGTTATTTTACACTTTATTTATCTGCAGTTACAGTTTTACCAACCATCAACCTCACTATTTTTATCAAAACCCCAAATCCAAAGTGGAAACACCAATTTCAATCAACTGTGACTCATTTAGCATGAAGAAAACCTATCCCTGAGTTCGACCTTAGGCCACTACACTGCAGTAGCTCTGCTATGACAATAGGAATCCTAGGATACAAATTTTGTTGATTCCGGTACGCCTATTGTGGCACAAATCGCTGCTGTAACCCCTTCCTCCTCAAGCAGGGTCACCAGTACAGGATCTGTGGCAATATGAGGAATTCCACGCTTTTCAATGCCAGCCTACTATCATTTGTGTTCTCCTTTTAACTCTAGGTTTAGTTCCCTTTGATTCATGTTAAATGGTCAATACTTGGTAATCTTTTAGTGCTCATTGAATGCTTATTACTGTGATTCAGGATGTTCATTAGTTACCATTTATTACCCATTGTAATGTGAGTTATGAGACTTGTTTCAGACCGGGACGAGAACATTAATGGCCACCGAATGCCATTTTAAGAGAGATTTAATAAGGGTTAGTTTCATAGCTACATGAAGATCCGCTCGAGATGATCAGCCATCCTCCTCCCCACGCCGTAGAAAGGACCCTAGAAATCCTCATTTACCCTAGAGACTTAACCCTAGTGACCCAATGCATCAAGGAGTTCTCTTTTACATTTTAAAATATTTTACTATTAGTTTTCACCATCAAAACCAACTATTTTTATCAAACCTTAAAATCCAAAACAAATTCACCATTTTGAGCCAACTGTTAATCATTTGTGTGAAGAAAACCCATCCCTGTGTTCGACCCTAGAGCCACTATACTGCAGTAGCAATGCTATGGCAGTAAGAGGTTTAGGTTTATAAATATTTTTTATTCCGAGCACCAAATCTCTACCCTGTGCATGCTACGATTTTACCGAATCACTGGACAAGGAATTTATTAGACCGAGCACTTCACCATGGGGCGCTCTGGTTCTATTTGAGAAAAAGAAAGACAAGACCCTTCGACTGTGCATTGACTACTGACAGTTGAATGGGGTTACGATCAAGAATCAGTATCCTTTTCCAAGGATTGATGACTTGTTTGATCAGCTAAGAGGAGCACGAGTCTACTCCAAGATAGACTTGCGCACGGGTTATCATCAGCTGAGGGTTAGGGAGGCGGATATCCCTAAGACAACTTTCAGGACGCGATATGGGCATTTTGAGTTCACGGTAATGCCCTTCGGATTGACGAATGCACCAACAAAGATTCATTACATCTCTTACGATATGGTATTCCAACCTATCTAGACTGAAGGTTTATCGTAGTCTTGTGGATGACATTTGATCTACTCCCGGGCCAAAGGAGGAGTAAGGGCATCATTCGGGGTCAGTTTCTACAACTACGAGAGATCATCAACAGACTCCAAGTTTATTAAGTGCGAGTTCTGGCTTACTGAGGTGAGATTCTTGGGGCATATGGTATCAACCTCAAGAGTGTCAGTGGACCCCGAGAAGGTCAAGGTTGTGATGAGTTGGGAGAGGCCGAAGTTAATCTTCGAGATACGCAGTTTCTTAGGATTGGCTAGGTACTACAAGAGATTCATCAAGGATTTCCCGACTAGCGATTACTTACGACAAGATCGAATTTAAGGAGGTCAAGTTCGAGGGGATGACTCGTATGAGAAGGCACCTTGTGAGTTGAAGAGGAGGCTTACTTTAGCTCCTATTTTGATAGTCCTGGAAAGGGGGACAAAGGCAATAATCGGTATCACAGGATGCCTCGAGAGCCGGATCGGGATGTGTCCCGACACAATTAGGAGGGCCAGGCTTATGGGCTCCCGCCGCTGAAGAATCATGAGTAGATTACCCCACATATGATACTGGAGTATGCAGCCGTAGTCTTCGCCTGAAGACTGGGCGCCACTACTTATACGGGCGAGTAGTCTGGCTGCACTGCACCACAAAAGTCCTAATTATATCTTTTACACAACGGGACCTCAACATAAGGCAACGCAGGTGGATGAAGTTCTTAGAGGATTATGACTTCACTTTGCATTACTCATCCCGGTAAAGAAATGTGGTGGCTAATGCACTTAGCTTAAGTCACAGGAGTATCGCGTATAGCTTCCCAGAGTGGCAGATGTTTGAGATTACGCGCTTGACTACAGTACATTGAGATGGCTCAAGGTACATTGGGGAGTTTGGTAGCTACGCTGTCCTTCTTGAGCAAGGTGATCGAGTCCCAGGGGCAAGACGCGGAGATAGTGTCCATCAGGGGCCGGGTACTTTCATGTACGGTTGGTGAGGGCTGGTGATGAGTATCTTAAATACTCATTTTATCCCTATGCTTTATTTAGTTTTCCTAGTGTTTTTATGTTAAATAAGTGCCCTAATGCTCTAAAATTTCATACTTATGATCAGGTCATCCATTCGTGGAATCGTAAAATTGGTGGAAAACCGCTACGTAAGGCCTACTGTATTTTCGATGTTTTCAGATAACATATGAGTCTAATTGAAGCAAGCTTTTATATGTGTGAATTCTAAATTTCACAGCTTTCCAGGATACCAAGAAAACCAAAATTGAGTTCAACAAAGAAGTTATGCAAGTTCCAAAACTGAAGAAATCAACAAACATTGGGTGAAGACCTTCTCAAGATAGGAGAGGCTACTGTAATTTTACGTTTTTAGACATCATATGAGCTCATATTTCATCAATCCATATATGGATGGATTTTACACTTTAAGAGCTTTCCAACGGTACCAAGAACACCCAAATCGGAGTTTGGATGACAAAGTTATGGTCTTACGGCCGAGCAAAAACAGAAAGCCGCGAACAATGCCGCGATTTGTTAGAACGCCGGCGACGTTCCAACATCGCGACGCTGCAGAGTTGCGTAAACGCAAAGATCCCGACGCCGCGACGTTGCTAAACGACGTCGCTGACAAGCACAAGGTTGATTTTGGGTGGATTTTTAGCCCATTTTGAGCCCATAATTGGGGGTTTTAAAGCTCAAACCCGAAAGAGACAAAGAGGAGGCGGCTAGGGCTTGGAGAAGGGGACTTTGTCCACACTTTGGGACCAAGGAGGAGGTTGGGAGCTGTTTTTGAAGATTTGGGAGAAGATCATGAGATTTGTGGAAGAAAATCCGAGACTCACCATCATTTGATCATTATAGCTTCTTCTTCCTTTTCTCATGTTTTATCCTAAGTTTGTGATGTATCAAACT